>JAAIXJ010000139.1:0-72015 GCA_013403705.1 Heliconius hermathena | reverse complement strand
AGAAAACCTTTTCTCTTTTGCCGTTGAAGCAACAATTCACACATGAGAAAACGTCGTTCTACGTCTCTCGGCTTCAACTCATACGGCACCCAATGCCCTTGCTTTTGGATCATTCCTAACGCTTTTAAACGTTTTGAAACTGTTGACGCATCTACTTGTAACGTTTTCCCGAGCTCTACTAACGTCTGACATGGATCTTCTTCAAGCAATGCCTCCAATTCTGTCTTCAAATTTTGTCGGTGCTCCAGAACGCTCTTTGTCTTCAAGGTCAAAATCATTACTTTTGAAGCGCCTAAACCAGTCTCTGCACGTTGTATTCGACAAAGCATTGTCTCAACGAGAATTCTGTGTGCTTCTGCTGCAGATTTTTTCTGAATAAAGCAGTGCAATAAAATTCCCCGCAAAAACACTCTATTTGGCACAAAAGTACACATTTTTACAAAGGGAAAATAAATATGTAGTTGACACTATAGTAAACACTATTCTACTATAATTTGAGGTTACATATAGTACTTCTTTGGTGATTTAACAAATTTATATATTATTTATATTTATTTTCCAATATATATAAATTCTAAATAAAAAAAATACCTATTTTATCATAAATTTTAGAGTATAATTACTATTTATCTACATGTTGAAATTCATTTTAGTTTTAAATATGGAACTATTAAGTTTTACAAATCTGTTGCTTTATTTTGCATTTTTATTGAATCTATTAAAGATACAATGAAAATGCTCATAAAAATGTGGTTAGACTGAAAGCTGTCAAACTATTTCAAACTATTCTTATAATATTCGCTAGAACATCACAATGTTCAAATTTTTTATTTTAATACAAAAGATACAATATACAAAATACCTCTATTTAGAAATAATATCAAAGCAAACTGTAACTGTTCCAATTCCTNGCATTACCCTCTTTTACCCTACACAGACTCGCATCGATTTATTTTACATGTGTACAAAATTAATTATTGTGACAGAATCAACTCTACTAGTTATTTACATCACTATTTTGTACCAATAATATACTTACTTTAATATGCTATTTTGTACCAATAATATACGTTGTACCGTCATGTTCGTCATCGGAACCCGTCAATATAATTCAACGAATACCTTTCGTGTTATTTTCTCCTTGAATATTTCTTCTTGTGTTTGTTCATCTTGTTAAAGTATATATTTTACATTTAGTACGCAGACTCTAACGGATAAAATAAAATATAAGAACTTTTCTTTGTGGCACGTGCGATGGCTACGACTCGGAAAAATAGAATGAAGTAAAATGTCATGCCAGAAATGAGGTAAGGTATTTTGACGGTAGTGGAAAAATATTGTTTTTTTGACTATCTCGGAATATTCGTGGATGGCTGTTGCGTGGGCGTAGCTACAATTTGTAATAAATCGCAAAGAATGGAGCTGTGAAATATAATTGTTCTTTCATTGTTCTATAGGCACATTCATTTTAGTTTTATAGTGTTATGTTTCATAATTTTATGCTTCTTAACTTCAAGTGTATTCAGGGCAAATATAAAATAGGCTGATGAGCTGACAACTCTTGTTACATATGACTAATAAACTTATAATATACCAACCAGTGACTTATAATTGTTGTCTTCTATATACTGCATGTTAAAAATAAACGAATTTTAGATCTCAATTACTTTTATTTATAATTCTGCAATCTTATTATATAGCAATCAGAAGACTATATTTATTACAAATGTAACAGCAATGTTATTATAAAGCTCCCCTTCGTAAGAGATGAGGAGCTCTAATGAATATAAAATATTAAAACTATAATTAAGGGAAATATATTATACAGTTTGTTGAAATATCTCCCTTCACACTATTTAGTTATTCATACGATAATATACAGTTCTATCAATATTAGTTAAATCCTATTACATAGTTAGTCAATAGAAATACTTTATACCATCTTTAAGTACATATAGCATAAGGTGAGACCGTCTACACAATTTAGTGACTAGATGTACAGTGCTGCCACTTTTAATCACATAATATATTATAGTACTGCCATTTGTTACATTGATGCCATAACAAATCCACAGATACACTTCATAATCACTAAATATAAACGCAAGTTAACATAATATATAGAGCTGTGATAATATAGAATAGATAGTATATAAAACAAAGTAGAAATGATGCGTCGTAAATTTTATTAGTGTCAATTTGAGTTGATTAACAATTTTGAAAGAATTTTGAGACCCTCGTGGAGCACGGTTGTGAGTCCGATCCCCACTCGAGGGAGTGAATTATTATATTAAGGCAAAAGCCGACGTTTAGTTTCTCTATTTATCGTACATCTCCTCGGAAAATTCGGCGGAAAGTGGAAACGGAGTGCCTTAGCACTAGGTTCGCTCTACTGACCCTACTAAAAGCGGAATACAGCATGAAGATAATTATTTTTTTTAACAATTTTATAATCTTAAGCAGTTTAGTTATTTATGTGTTCTACTAATTTATTATTGTTATGTTTAAACTATCTATTGTATTTGTATCATCAGTGGAAAATTCAATATCAAACTGCATTATAGTATATACAAATAAAGCAGAAATCAATTTCAGTAGTAATCTGCTGTTTGGTGTGACGGTGCCATATAAGGATATAAAATTCTTTCTTGTTTCCAATATCCTGAGTATCTTTTTTGACAACTGGATGACTGCCACTGTAAATAAAAAAATATGAAGAAAATTTGGAGTTGCAAACTATCAAAATAGCGTAAAAGATTTGTGTATGCATATAAAATAAACATTTGTGACAGCAAATAATAGGTCGGGGGAAAAGTATTTTCGTATTTTGAATATATTATTAGTAATCAAACCTCTTTAGCTGTACTGAATGTAACTGGCTGGTTTTAATACCGTTAAATGTGACATTCTGAAGACGCAATAAATAAAAAAGAAACTAATTCCCGCCATTTTTCAATTGTTTTTCAAGCAAGCAAAATGAACGTATGTGACGAAGAAACTCGGTACATTTTAAAGTTTTATTACAGAAACGGTAAAGATGCGACGAATGCCGCGAATAAAATTTCTGCGGTTTACGGACCTAATGCGGTATCAATAAGAAGTGGAGCAAGATCGACATATTAATAGGTACGACATTGTTGAAGAACTGAATGTTGATCATAAAACAGTTTTACGCCATTTACGAAAGTCTGGTTACAAGAAAAAGCTTGACATTTGGGTACCACATGATCTCGCTGAGAGAAACCTAACGGAACATGTTTCCATTTGCGATTCTTTGTTAAAATGTAAAACTTCCGAACTATTTTTTAAACAGTTGATCACGGGTGATGAAAAATGGATGACAAGCCCCACAGACCCTGGCAAAACCCGGTCGGACTCGGACCAAGTGATGCTATGTGTATGGTGGGATTGGAAAGGAATCGTTTATGAGTTTTTGCCACTGGGTAAAACTATCGATTCTAACCTCTACTGTCAGCAACTGAATAGGTTAAAAAAAGCTATTGAGAAAAACCAGTCGAAGCTGGAGAATAGGAAGGGCGTGGTGTTCCACCATGACAATGCCAGACCGCACTCATCTATAGCCACGCAGCAAAAATTTAAAGGAGTTTTGCTGGGATGTGTTGATGCATCTTCCGTACCCTGACCTTGCTCTATTAGATTTGACTTGACCAGATGAGACCTGTTTCGGTCATTGCAGAACTCTTTAGGAAGCATAAAGCTAATCACAAAAGAACATTGTGAACACTACTTGTCGGATTTTTTTAATCAAAAGTCTCAAAATTTCTACAGGAATGGGATCAAGGGACTACCCATAAGATGGCAACATCGTCATCGATCAAAATGGCACATACATATTGTAAATAAATAAAAAAATATACCTAAAAATAATATTTTCCTTTGTATGAACAATACGAAAATACTTTTGCCTCGAACTTATATTAAACACGAATGTGACGAATCCATTAAAACAATATAAAATGTATTATCATATAATTGAATAACCTGAGAATTAAATAAGTAGATGCTATAATATTCTGTTGTAGATGCAGGTGTACCAAATTTATCAATAATTTAATCAATTAAAAAATTACTTTTAAAATAAATTGTAAGTAATTTAATTACAAGGATTACAGACCCTATATCATTGAATTAAAGACATTCATTTATAAACATCCGCCACACAACATGCAATGTCTCCACTGGAGACATTATACTGGAGACTCTCCAGTATTCAGCGGAAGGTGGAGAGCGGAGTGTCTTAGCACTAGGCTCTTACCTACCCTGCTACATGCGGGATAAACATCATATTCGTGTATCTTAAAATGCACCTACGGTTAGAGAATTTAACGGTAGGTAACAGATCAAGTTTCTCAGAACACTCCCCATGATAAATGCGAATGTGGCATGTTAGAAGATTCTAGCATATAATGCTATGCAGATGATAGCACAGTGGACGCTGTGCTGCTATTGTATGTTAGAGAGCTTGTGGTGGATAATTGTAACCAGAAGTTATTTGATATGGATATAAAATATTTCATATATAAAAATCTAACTATTACACTTGGACTTAAAAACCAATTCTAAACAAAAACTCTTTAAATCTCAATAGTAAACGCAAAACTTTGGTTTTAAGGCTGTTTATGAAGAGTGATGAATACGAAACTTGCAAAGACTATAACAACTTACTTGGTGCGTAAGGTTTTAGTAATATATATGTGCATATTTGTTTGGTTTTTTGTAATTCTTCATATGATACATCAAACTGTTGGGCACCGAGAACTCCGCAAAACATAGTGCACAATAACCAAATTGCGTTCACACTCAGTATTACATATTGCACGTCCTGAAGTATTTGAAACAACATCTCACTAAAGCATTATTTACTATCTTTTTTTTTTCAGTAAGAATAAATAAAATATGGCATTTTAGACACAGGAAATGAAACATAAATATTTTTTGCACTATACAGAAAAAGAATAATAAAAACTTACTTTTTTTCGAATGTATAAAATCACTAATTGTGTTACAGAAAAGATTGTAGCAATTTCGTGAAATAGACTGATTACAATCTGTAAACAAACGTTAATTATATATGTCCACTACGGGTATAGGTTTTGTATAATTATAATTATTTAGAGTTTTAACTATAATTAAAATAATACAGAAAACTTATAGAATCGCGATCGGTAATTACCAAAATGTTTTCTAATATTAATCACGAAAATTTAATTATTTAATTATTTAATTTAATTTTTTATAATTTTTTATTTATAATATACTTACAATAAAACTGAAAGTTTTTTGCACACAATCAATTAAAGAAAATAGTAATTTGTATGACTTTATAAAATCTTCATTGTTCGCTCGATCGTGGAATTTAACTAAATCATTATATTTTTCTTGCCAAAATATACCATCAAATAAAATATACTTTGGGAAGTCATTTATATTCAACTTAGCATATTTTATAAGAGCTGTATTTAGGTATCTTGTTCTTAAAGTTACAAATGCAATCATTACTAAAGCAAGTGCCATGTCATACATCACTTGCAATAAAATCACAAAGATAGTGAGCGAAATTATAGCAGCAATATTGTAGTATTTGAAAGTAAAAAAGTACACGAAAGTAGTTATAAATCCCACCGAAAACAAGCAAACGCAGCTAAAGAGATATATTTTGTTTAAAATGTTCCTCATGAATTGAGTTTCTCTGACATTTAAAAGTACGTCGATATCAATACACTTCTTTGACAACTCCACGCCAGACCGTTGACTAAAGACCAAAACATTAGAAATCCAAATATTTTGTGAGCATATAAACAATAACATTCCAAAGTATTCAATGCTTTTATATTCTAGATGAAAAAAATATAGCCTATAATAAAAGAAACATCCTATAATGTTCCAGATTATGACAAACAGGAAACCTTGGCATATTTTTTTTATTGGTTTGTTGATTATTTCTCTGTCATTTGCATGAAACCTGAAAAATGCTGATGCTCGAAATGGCAACATATAAACACTATTAACATAACCTGCATATTGTTTTGCAAGATACTTTCTTTCTGTTTCCATTTTAATATTAAGAGAAAACGTGTGTTCTACACTTAAAGACTGAACGACCATAACTGTTCAGCGCCAATTAACTAAGATCGTTTTAAATCGTACACTCTATTAAATTAATAGATAATTTTACTTCCCCTGGGCCTAATATAATGAAATTAATCGATAGTATTAATAATCAAAATTATTTTTAATATTTTATTGTAATTGCTTTCGGATATCGATTTCCAGATCAGTTTGGAATTATATATTATACTAAGTTATGATTTTTGTGGAGTTCGATTTATGTAAAAAAAATAAAAAACATAAAATTGTTTTAATCTGTATATATTGCTTATCAATACACAATTACAAGAGAGTTTCCAAAATATGAAACTACAACTTGACAATGAATTCAAAATGCTATTAAATGCAAAAGATGTGCAGTTAAAACCAAGGCATTGCGCAATCACAATACATGAAACAAAAATATGATAAGCCAACATACAATGTAACGTTCAGGTCAAGTCTTATCCAATTATAAAAAATATTATAACAATTTTAACTTCTTTAAAAATCTCATATACACTAATTAGGTACAACTAAAATATTTAGTGTTATTTTAATTTTTACTACTATTTGCTAATTTAGACATATATACAATTTCATATTATATCCACAAGCTTCGCTGTGAAAGCGCAAATGAATCAAAATTGAGCATAAGAAACAATAATATTTAGCATCAAGTAAGAAAAAAAAATTTACAATGTTGATCTCGATGTTTAGTTATGCTATAACGATTGACACCCATAATAACTTAATTACACACTTAGATAGATCTAACACGCATACACACACTCACAGCACATACTGTATCCCCGATCGACTCTATAATTTAAATAATATAAATATTTCTAGAAATGCATTTTAACTTGGTACGACTTCCGTCAACCCATTACAGGGTTGCAACAAATTCAAAAAGTGTTACATAAGTACCAACATAGAACAAACACAACATTAAGTACGTTAAACTTGTGACATGTATTACCACAAAATGTTAATAATTTGAGAGAATTAGAAGCTAATATCACTAAACGAGGAAAAAATTTCCTTATTATTGAGTTTTTATCAAGGCCTTATTGGCAATGATTTAGATTTATAATATGATTTGGACAAAAACCGTCATCCAAATCATAATCTACGCTTCGTTTCAAGCCAGCGAAAATTGTAATACTCGCACATGATGTACTCTATGCCGACCAGTCCAATTCAATTGACGCTGATTTGAAATGAAACTTACAAAATAATGTCAATAATATTAGAAATATCTATGAACTAAAACTAATTGTTACGTTGAAATCTAAAACTAAACTTATTATTAGTCCCGTACCATCACCAAAGATTGCACATAATACCCGATACTTTGATTTTTAATTGCAGTCATGCCTTTAGTCAGAAAAGGCCAGTGGATTTTTCGACTGTAAAAAGGTATTTATTTAGAACAGTTAATGTTCTTTTGATCCAAATCGCAGAACGGTTACGAATTGATATAATACCTATATTAAGTTTGGAAGACAGCATATTTGATAATTATATAAATGTTTGCATAATCTAAAATAACATGCGCACTGGGATTTAAATGTCTTTTTCAAATTATCAACGGACGGAATATTTCTTTTTAATTTTGTACGAACAGTTACCGACAATTATATATTAAGTACTAATTCAGTTCAAAATTGCTCATAATATTGAAATTAATTATGGACTGGCATGGGAAGCTGGCCCAGTAATTGATTTGCAAAAGTTGCATTTGTAAACTTGAAGTGTCGTTTATCGTAAAATTTTAATAGAGCAGGAGAATAAGGATGTTGTTTCTTAAGATGCATGTAATGTTCTTCAGGTTCGGATGTAGTGTGACCGCATTCTTCACATACATACATCTGGAAATAAAAAATGATACAAGTTAATTGATTGCTTGTATGTGTAATGTTTTTGGATATTTATTTCTATAACTAAATCTTATAGTTTCTTATATTTTTAAGAATTGCATAATTTAAAAAACAAAAAAAATGCAGAATATGAAAGGAAATATACCTTTGTTCTTCTTTCCTTGTAGGCGTAGGAATGCTGAACTCCGTGAACTTTCAAACAGTGAGATTCTAAGGAACATCTCTGGGTAAAAGACTTCTCACACAGATTGCACTTGTAGGGACGTACTCCAGTATGTGTTCTAGTGTGTCTTTTAAGATCGAAAGTATCGTTAAATCCTTTGCCGCAAAAAGTACAAAGATATCGTTTTACATCTGAATGACATTTCATGTGTCTATTCAGCAGTCTCTGTAAAGTAAAGTTCTTAGAACATACTCTACATACGAACTTTGTTGGATCATCCTCACTAACTAATACTTGTTTATTCTTTTCCTCTTCCCGTTGCCTTGCATTAGCTTCAGTTGCTAATGGGTTTTTAACCCCATGTCCACCATTAATGAATTCCAATGGGAGTTCGGCTGGTAATCCTAGCTGTAAAGAAAAAAAATACTATTATAATATGATCACCTCTAAAACAGCTTAGATAAGTAAGAAATGTAAATATAATATTAATAAAGCTGAGCTTAATCAAGTGTAGCTGTCTTCTTTATTGGTATTATATAATATAATTCTAAAATTGCATAGGTAAAAGCATATGTTGATTCAGGCTCGGCGTTTGTAAAGATTTCTGACATTTATCTCCAATGTTATCAACATACTTTAATTTGTGATAACACTGAATTGCTGAGCTTCGCCTTAAAATCAATTAATGCTTACCCTTTGGTGCAAGATTTGAATTTTGCTATCGTTGACTGAGCCTTTCTTGAGACTTACAGCAGCAGCTGGACTGAGTGATGATGTTTCGATGTGACTGGCGCCATCCAATGAGTTGTTTCCACCCGGCGATGGTAAGGAAACACCTGTAGGTGAGTCCAGGTCCAAAGGATGATTTGCGTAAGGGAATCCTGGAGATAACATTTGCTGCCGTTGTTGAAGTTGCACATGAATTTGAAGTTGTTGCATTTGGCCTTCATTGTGTGGAATGAGTCCGGGGTTAATATGCATTAATAAATCAGGTCTTTCTTTGCCAAATGCATGAGCGACGGTAGGTTCTTGGCTTGCTATTGCATAGTATTGCCTACTTAAATTGACTTGCTCCGCCAAAGTTTCTATATCAACAGCATTATGTACTGAGTCTGGTGTAATTGAAGATGATTCTCGCAATTCAGTGTCAAGCGATTCAACATGATTATTTAGTAAACTGGCAAAGTCCTCAGTAGAATCGGAAAAATTGCTTAATATTCCTTCATTTTGAGCGAAAGTTAAAGTCGTGTAAAATTGATTATTGTCTATGCCATCCTCGCCCATATCGACAACCATGGAATCGTCAAAATTTCCGTAGTTTCCTATAGCTCCAAGATTTTCAATTTTGTTTTCATAGTCAATTTCTTCATCTTTTAAGGCTATCCCGTAATTAGCATTCTGCATTAATGAGTATTGTTTGCTTTGTTCTGTAAAACTAGTATGTGTATTGTCTGTATTTTCGCAGTCCATATTGAAACCATTGATAATATTAAATTCGTTTGAAAAGTTTCCATTGGCATTATAAGTATTTTGACCATTTTTAGTAGATGGTCCCAAGGTTTCATAAAATGGTGGAAGACTTCCAGTTGGTGGGCTATTAGGTCCATAATTTGACCGTCCATCACGACCGTTTCCACCACTACCAGATCCTCCTCCTAAAGCTCCACCTCCACCTGATGATGGGGCTGCACTCCCAGAACTAGAACTGAAGCTTCCTGAACTTCCACTATTCTGCGTATTTCCACTTGAACTATTTCCGCTTGTTGAACGCCCGTGGCCAGCTGCAGCATTGATAATACCGGGAACTTTACCACCAGGACGATTTCGTAATACTAAAACAGGTCTGGCTAAAATGCCATTAGCAATTTTAGAGCTGCTAGTCCTTCTTTGTTCTCTTATTTTCTTTTCAGTCTCTTCGTCTTCAGACTCACCCCTTTTTTTAGCAATAACGTAATCAATAGGTTGATCTTGTTCCGGTTCAGAAGAAGGCAATGTAGGTGGAATAGTTACATCTGATAATTCTTTTTTATTATCACGAAATTGTGATTGAGAAGGTGTTCTTTGTATTACGGAAACTTTTTGGCAGGTGACATTACTATCGATACCAGGAGATGGAGCAGTTTCAGGTGAAGGTGAAGTTCTAGATGGTAAAACTACTGGCTCAGTTTCTAATAAGTCTTTTTCTTCTTTTATAAGGGGCTTGTCATCATTTTTTTTATCTTCTGCTACAACCGGTAAATATTGCTTTCGTTCTGCTTGGGTAAGCACATGTATGCCTCTATGGCTTCCGTATGGGATTTCGCCACCAAGTATTGATGAAATAAATCTCCTAGGTTCTTTAGTACGTCTTTCTTGTGCAGTTTTGGCGTTGCACTCTCCAAATACATCGCGATCTGAAATAAAGAGAGAAATTTGTTATTTTTGAGTTTTAATATAAAGTGTTCGTAAATATTTAAAATAAAGGCTATTTTAAAACAAGTTTTTGTGTAATCTATTCTTGTTCGTTTATAACGTATTCGTGTAACGTCGGCATAAGGCCTCGGTGACGTCACTGGTATGTGCCTCCATAACGGTAATACTCGCCTCCGCATACACACCTACAAAGCTGCCGAAGATGTGTATGTGTTTGTGTCAACGTAATTATTAATGTTTGTTAGATGACATCCTGATAATTATTACTATGTAGAGTTTTTCAATAAATAACTTTGCTGTGATTGATTATATTTTTGATAATTTTTTAATTTTAATTACTAAAATATAGTAAAATAGAATGCTCAAATAAGGAAGGAAGTGCTGCTAGTAAAATTTGTTAGTAGCAGTCAAATATGTGTAGGTAGTCAGTGAAAGTCCCAAGGTTGATCAAAACGAGTTCCTTTGCCCTTTCTCAGCTTTTGTTAGGGACCCAAGGACGATGCCTGCATTGTTGCGTCCTCTTTTTGTTTAATTTCCGTAATTGTATGCGTCTGAGCGAGCGATCGTGACATTATTAACTGGAATTTTAAATCATCCATACAACACCGTAGCCTGGTAAAGTATTAAAACTACAAACTACTAGGCTAACAGTAAAATTTGAAAACTTAAATAAATAAATAAATAAAAATATATTTATTTCAGTTTCACATTTTCTTTAGCTACATGTGAAGTAATGAGACCAACCTAGTAAGTTACTAGTAAAACACTAGTACTTGTGTAAGAAGGCCACCACTATTAAACATTTTATTTTTTAATGTAATATTATTTTAATAAATACTGTAGAAGTAAAAAAATGAAAAAAAATATTTTCTTATATTTTCTTAAGCAATAATACTGTAAAATGATATTTGCTTTACATACTCAAATACGTTTTTTGAAAATTGTTATAAAAATTCTTTGGACAATAATAAATATAATATATATTCACAAAGTATACTTCCACGTTCACATTACTATATAAATAATTTGAGTTCTTAACCTTCACTATCGAATCAAATATCTACAATGTATTTCTAGTTTTAATATATATTTTCTATTCACTATTGTTAAACAGCCTCTGGCTTTATTATAATTAAAAAATATTGCTTTAAATTTCTAGCATACCCTAATGCGAGAGAAGAGATTGTATGGAAAGGACTATGTAGATTTTCGGCATTGAATAATTTGAAGAACAAAAGATAACCTATATACTAAATTAATCTGGTATTAAATATAAGCATATAAAGACTAAATCTTAAATAAGACGATACCTTAAATTTTATAATAACTTAATACACATAATAAATATAAAATAAGACGTTTAATGTCAAAGTAAGTCTAAGATTAGCATTCTTCGTCTCTTACATATTGTCAATCGTCCAGGTAAGAATCGTAATGAGGAATTCGTTCACAATAGAACCAGTTTTACAGATAATATTTTAAAATTTAACTATTTGTATGTCTGTTTCAATGTAGTTCTTAAAATATATCTTAATATTATAAAAATATATCTTAATATAATATTTATATTCGTCGTGGCGCAGAGGCACAAAGTGTGACTGTAAAATTGACTGGTTGTCGGTTCGATCCCCACTCGAGGAAGTGAAATATTTATTTACATTTATATTTTCATTTCTTCGCTCTGGTGTCGAGGCAAAGCGTGGCGTTGAGTTCCGCCACTCAACACGCAATGTCTAGAATTCAACGGAAAGTGGGGAACGGAGTATCTTTACACTAGGTTCCCTCTGCCTACCCTGCTGTATGCGGGATACAGCGTGAAGCTGATTTATGGATTTATTTATTTATCATAAGATATATCAGATATTCTTTAAAATTTCCTTTGTGATCAGTCAATAATATTAAGTTAAAGCGATGTACTGACTAAGATACTCAGCATTGAAGTCATTGTTAACGAGCTCTATTTAAATAGTGCGGTTTTTATTCTAAAACGGTAAGTCAAGGCCCCGTAATTACCATGTCCATATCTATTCAGTTACTCGCTGTTTCCTGTCGAGAAACTGTATGAGCAACCTTGAAGGCGAGCACTCATTATTTGGCCATTATGTTTCAGTTAGCCTTCTGCAGTCATCATATAGATTTTTGGATATTCCTATGTCTTTTATTATATTCGGATATTAAGATTTTATATGCTTTTTTCAATAAAATATACGCGTATAATAAATTGTTTTTATAGTTTTAGGCACTTTACTAATTTATTACATTTTAATATTAAATTATTGTATGTTAATTATAAAACATTTTTATATAATTACTTTTTAAAAATCCCGATCTTTATATTACAGTGAACCGTTACCCGTAATTAATATGGTAATTTAGCAAAGTATGACGATGATATCGCACAAACAATCATTTCGTCATCACATTATGTGAATTTAATGTGCTAAACGCATTCTGTGGCTGATATTAAATGGTGGAGGTTTAGTACAATTATTAGTTCATTAATCATTGCCAAAGTTAAAATTAGTTTTAGTTTTTTTCTAACATTACATTATGATTGATGCATTACATACGGACTTATTGCCTTTTCATTTAAATATATATAATTTGACTACGGTATTGGCCTCGGCCCCTTGTTTCTGACTTTGCAGTAATCGTTTTTTTTAGTTCACAGAATTACATATTGACTATTAGTCTTAGCAAAACGGCTTAACTGAAACAGGTTGTACTTATGTATATATTATAACAAAAAAGTTGCAAGCAACAACGGGCAAACTAGCATGTCCTTGTATTCGGGGTTATCGGACGCGTGTAGCATTTAAAGTATTAAAACGTATTATAAGACAGCTATGAAGAACCGCTTTAAGCAGGGTACATAAAATTCCGTTCTTTTTTTTCCATAAATAAGTACCGATAGCGCACGGAATATTAAAGATGTGAGAGTAAACGCGCTGACGGTCAGTTGAAAGGTCGTTAAAAGATTTTTTGTTGCTTCACGCTGTATCCCGCAAATAGCAGGGTAGGCAGATGCTACCCGGAAACGTAGTTATGACACTCCGTTCCGCAGTTTCCGCTGAAATCTGGTTGAGTAGCGGAACTCATCGCCGAGCTTTACCTTGTTACCGGAGCGGAGAATAAAAATCATCAACTGGGAATCGGATCCACAAACGGCTATGGGGCTATCCTTTCTGGGGCCAGTCGTAACGCAGGCAGCGTTACGACTGGCCCCAGAAAGGAAAAAAAGGTATGTTCAAAATATGAATATTAACATATAATTTCAAAACGGTGTATACAAAAAACTAAATGTAGCATAATAACATTTTGCAATTTTCAATAATCATTATCAATAAATACACTTTCTTAATTAAAAACATTTAAAATTGCAGTTACTAAATAGCTCTGTGGATATTTTCAACATAACGCCGTACAAAAAGTTCCTTTTAGTACTTCTTGTCTCTAAACGAACGGCTACAAAAACTGTTCAACGCTTTATTATTACTTTGATCACAGCGTGAATCACAACCAGATTTGGCAAGGGTTAATGACCCAAATATGTTTGCCGAAGTTTTCAAGGCTAACACCGAATAAATTGGTTTGCTAAACAGAAAAAAAATCCGGTATCTAAGAAGGCAATCATTTGTTTTAGTAGTTAGTCTTCCTACTCGATGGAGGTTATTTCGAATTTATTATGTAATCCGTCCGTTAACTTTGCTGTTCATTTATTTTACATATACACTATGTATATGTAAAATAAATGAACATTTGTATATATGTAAATATGAAAATGTATTTTAGGTGTTTGTCTGAGAAATATTCAAATGTAATAATAAATCATAATTTGTTTTTCTTTAATTATATATACAGTGAATCTACATATTTTATTGCATTCTGTAAGTTAAAAACGTTTAAGTCGGGAAACAAGTTCCGTATTTTGGTTAACAATAAAATATTTAAGTGGAATGTTTGAACATTATCTTCAAATGTAAGCAATCGTGGGCGACATTCAAAAAAATTGCTCCAAAATACCTACACGAAATGATTATCTTTTGTAGCGCGGCACAATGGCAGAGATGACCTTAAGTCTCGGTATATATACTTGCGAAATACTATTTTTATTTACAATTTTTAAGTTACAAATTTATTACTTTTATGTATATATTTAATATATGTTCAGATAATGATACGATACCCGATACTCAGTTTACAATACAATTTATGTGATTCTATGTATTCTACTGTGAATTCCTTTTTAATATGTGTCACGATAATAAGTTATAATTAACTAAATACTGTCAAACATTTAACCTTTAAGAAATTAGTGTTTAAATCCTAGTTTATGTCAAACAAGCAATACTGATGTAAGTAAAGGCTTCCACAGTTCCCATCAGAGGGAATGGTATAATAAATTTTATTGTTTTCGTTAAACATAGGTTCCGGTGAAATAAGATATTGTCATAACATACACTTAGTCACAAATATCATTGCGTTATATATATAGTCTCTTGTACTCGCGGTACTTTTTGTGGCTTTGAGATTTAACTAAATAGTTGAGATAGCATTATTATGAGAATTTTTATACGCGTATTTTTTCTATATAATTTATTTAACGTTAAAAGTATTATGTTATATAAACATATAAGAAAACCAAGGCAAGAATACAATTAGAAAAACAAGATTAAACAGAAATAACATGAAATGTGTTTTATATTCATTAAGTCAATATAAACTGGATCTATCTGTATAAGTCCTGCAGCTGTACGAAAGTTATAATGAACTCAAAATAATATACTTAAACATACGCACTTGCCTTTTCTGTAACTGCAATACAATTAAATGAGCCCGCATCTCGTCATTTACCAGCAAAACCGGTGATTTAAATATTTTTAAGAAGGCATGTGTGACCGTTCCTAGAACATGCTACACGTGCAAACCATCTTACGCTGAGTGCGGACACGCAAAAAACGACCAACCGACCGACCACCTTAAGTGGTATCTAATATAGTATAATACTTTATTTATTTACTGATACATTTTTGTATTTAGATGTAGAGGCCAGTCGTGGCGCAGGGGCACAAAGTGTGACTGTAAAACTGACTGGTTGTGGGTTCGATCCCCACTCGAGAAGATGACATATTTACTGAAATTTATATTTCCATTTCTTCGCTCTGGTGTCGAGGACAAGCGCGTTGAGTTCTGCCACTCAACACGCAATGCCTCCAGATTCGGCAGAAAGTGGGGAACGGAGTGTCTTAACACTAGGTTCCCTCTGCCTACCCTGCAGTGTGTGAGATACAGCGTGAATTTTTTTGAGATACAGTTTTATTTTTGTATTTAACTGTATAACAAGAAATAAAATAACAATTTCAAAATAAGCAATTTATAAATTTCTCATAAATCTTGTATTTTCTAAGAAATAGTAATTCAATGACTATTACTTTTTGTATCAAGATAAGTTTCACTCCTTTATCAAATACACTTTTTGAGAATACTAAAAAAAATGTTAAAACCAACACAATGGCCGCGACACAATAGCTAGTAAGTCGGCCACACGGATTAATGGGTTTCTTTGAGATAATCTAAACCATTTTTACTTTGGCAACAGGTAAATGTTATTATTTGAATATATAATCCACTAAAGTAAGAACATAGGAGTAGTATGGAGTAAGGACAAAAACAGCCAATTCCCTTGTTTTAGTACCGAAATATTATTCCAAAAACTCATTTAAAAAAATTGCAAAATAGTTTAGTTTAGTCTGGTTAAGTTGATATTTTTATTTAGTTTAGCTTGTCCTAAAACTGATAGTTTTAATTAGTTAGAAATGTACTCAGAGTTTTTTAAAAAAATATTATTCTTTGCATGTAAAACTTACTTTAATACTGCTTAAGTTATGATAAGGTTATGATGCATTAAAAAGAAGTGGTTGTAATAGTTAACGATGTCTTAAGTACTGTTACTAGTTTTTCGTTAAGTTTTTTTTTAAATATTTTATACCTATTATTATTAATATATCAAATATTGAATAAATTTTATTGATATTAAACAAACAAGGGATAAGACAGCATTTTAAAGTCAGCTTTGATGTCGCAGATATATTTGTGATTTGTAGAAGAAGACACCTCTGATGACGCGTTGAAATCTTTTGTACTAGGTAGGCGATAAGGCTCTTAAGAACTGAGTTAAAAAACTTTTACCATAATAAGAAAAAAGTTATTGCTGTCAAGAAATCATTTCCTTTATTATTTCAAGTGACTTTTAAATATTTTTTCAAATGAAGTACGAATTAAGTTATAAATAGTAACCAAGTTAAAAGTAATGACGAGACTTATCCCCTTAGGTTTCCTCGCCCCTATTTTATTTCACTTGACCTTAACAACTTGCCCTTTATACAGGTGTCATTCCACCTGGAATTACGACGTGCTCGGTACTCGCTATTTATGTCGAATGTTCCGATAATGGGAATGCGGGCTGTAAGTAACGGCGCGATCGATCTGCCTTTGTTTTTGCTAATCTTTAAACTACTTTAATGTATATACATATATAAATAAATATATTTTTAACTTTAATTTATACGTTATATATGTTTATAGGTAATGTATATGCTTTGTTGAACGTCACGCTGTATCCCGTTTACAGGGTAAGCAGAGGGTAAAGGGGAACCTAATGTTAAGACACTTCGTCTTTCATTTTCCGCTGAATTCTGGAGACATTACGTGTTGAGTGGCGGAAGTCTAAATCGTGATTGACACCAGAGCGAAGAAACGAAAAAATTAAATATTTAATTTCCTCAAGTGGTAATCGAACCCACAACCTGTCGCGCTTCCAGTCACACTTTGTGACCCTGCGTCATAACTGGCCTCAATCAGTAATTTATGTCATATATGTATTTTGAATACATTCAATACTGCATTAATCTCGCTACAGGCTTTGATGCCGATTTCGTTTAAATGATTCAATGTCAACGTTCTTGTAACTGTAACGGTCCGTAGTTAAAAACAGTAGGTTTATGCAAACTGGGAAACGCATTGTATTTAATATTGAAATGACAGAGATCGCGGTGAGTGACCCAAATACAAAGCGACGGCCGGAAACGCGCCATTGTGCCGCAATCATTGACACCTCGCATCACAGTTCCTGTTGTGAATACACTTGCCATATATAATTCAATTTGTCATTTATTTATATAAATATGTATTTGTTGTAGACTGTATATAATTCATAATCAAAATTAAATAAAGTGAATACATTAAAACAATAATGGTATTGAACTTACTTACTAATAAGAAAAAAAGAAACAAATAAAGAGGTGCTATTACGTTTTAACTTTTATTTAACATTTAGCAACTCTAATTAAACTTCAGATAATATCTAAAAATATCTAAGATTATCTTTTTAATGTATTTATTTAAATTTACCTGATCGCTTCTATTTGTTATACACATAACCATATTAAGATGTTGATAATTTGTATACTTCTAACGAACGTACAGTATTAAAATGTCAATGTTCTGATGCCCTTGAGTCTGCACTTGGAATCGTATTAACAAACGGTCTTTGAATAAAAAAACCTAAGAGAACTGTTTATTCTTCTTTTTCAATCACGGTGTTCTAAGCATTATATACGTTTTTTATTACGGTATGTGGGTAGGTATTGATTTTTTAAAGATATCGATATTTTTCTGTATAAAACAGATTTACCTAGTCAACAATAAAATAACAACGCTATACAAGTTTTAGCGTACAAGTGCGAATTAACAACCAGCGGAAAGACGCAAAAACATGACAGTTATATCAGTGATTCACGTTCTGTAACTACCTGACACCGTTAATATCCTTGGTGACGTTTCATCCTGTTTGTTCTCATATTATTTAATTAATATTCTTGCTTAGACTCCTCAACTAGATTTAATCAAATTTTAGTTGCATTATCCTTTTTATCCAGCCAGGTATAGTGTGTGTAACAATTAGTATGTTTTAAATTGTTTGAACTAAGTTGACAAAATAATATAATGCGAAAGATCACGCAAGTCACACATGATCGCAGTCACACAGGTAGACGTTTGTTAGCTTAGCGTGCTCAAGAACAGGATTCTATCTGTGTGATCCTTTTTTTTTTTGGTTTAGCGAGTGGCCGTTATGGAGGAAGCAAAAAATAAATATATCTTCCATAGATTTTGTAGTACAACTTCTTATATTTTTGTCAATGTAAACTTCATAAAGAAGATGTGTAACACACAAACAGAAATAACTTATTACCTAGTTTTGTTTATTCTTTTAATTCTTATCAAGCTGTTTAGTACAATCAAGAAATCACCGGAATAGTTTACAAATCTATTGGAATCTATCTAATTATGTACTACGTTTAAAAATATCTTGAATTAAAACTCACCAAGACAATCTCTATCCTTCTTAGAGAGAAGAGGTATGGGACCATCGTCCAGAGGAGAGCCAGGACACAGCGGGTCACCTTTGCCTAGAAGCTCCTGACCCTCCTGTAGCCCGAGTTGCTGCTCGTGCAGCCGTTTCTTTATAAGGAATATCTTCGGCATGTTTACTCGCTAATTAACACTGCACTGGATCCTTTTGTTCGTGTTTATCACAAGTTCTATTATAATATATCACCCCGTCCATAGATCAACACAAGTTAGCATCATAACACTACACGGTAAGTCTCCTCGCTGTTCACAGTGTGCGGGGCAGCTAGCGGCACATCCAGTACCGTTGGCCGCTGCGAAAGGACTGAGAGCTTGTAGGTGTGCGGTGCCCGCGACACCGTTGCCCGAACAGGTCCGCCCGCGCCCGCGCCGCGCCGCCCGCCCCTTGCGCCCGCGCATCTATCTCAGCTACTTCTGTTCACATCACATATACAGATTCCAGTAAAAGTGCTCGCAACTCGCATACAGACGTCCCGACGTAATACTAATAATACCGTATGTTTTTTAAAGCGCCATTGTCTTTTATTGATGTAGGCGTAGATATAGGAAATATTTATTTATATATTTGAATATTTTACTATGTTTATGTCTATTGTATTATGTATTTATATTATTATATTTAAGTTATTATTTTTTGTTTGCATGTATGCAAGACATTTTACATCTCCAAACTTATCTAGAGTCAAAAAAAAGATTTTTAATAATTTAATTATTACTAAATATTAATAGTTTAGTCATAACGCCGTGAAACACAGATGAAAGAGGTATTTTGAAATTTGTGTCATACGAATCATCGTATGAATCACAAAAAAGTTTAATGTGAGCCATGATGAAGGCAATATATGATTATATTAATTCACTTTATTTGAAAATGAAAATACAATTTTATATAAAATACCTAGAATATGAGTAGGATACAAGAAAAAGGGAGAACGGAGTGTTTTAACACTATGTTCCCTCTGCCTAAACTGCTGTGTGCGGAATACAGCGTGAAGCTAATTTTATTTGATTGAATTTAATTTTTAACAAGAAAAAAGGAGACGTTTATATGAATTTTATAAACAATATCTACTTATATTAAACCTTTATTACGTAAAATATATATAATAAATAAGTTTCTTATAATTTTGCCGCCTTACACAGAGCAGAACATTTGTAGACCAAATGCAATTAAACTTGCATATTCTTTAGTTTTAACATTATTTAAATGTTTCATTTTAAAACTTTCAGGTACAAGTCTCACAATGTACGGTGTCGGTCGCCTTTTATGTTAAGGAAGGATTAGTTGCAAATGAAATCCCTTAGACGGAAAGCAATCAGCGCCGGGTATTCATAATAACTGAACGAACGGGGCTCCACAAAACGTGTTATAAAATACGAACAATAAGTTTTATTATCTCTTTTGTGTTAACCAATATTTCCCAAACTAAAAATATAATATTTTTGTTCTTTAATTTAAGCGGCCTAAGATAACTTTGGTTATGCATTAGCGACATTTTATGATAGAAACTGTTAAAATGTCTCTTTATAACTAGTTCTGTCGTCGGGACTCATAAAATATTCGCAACTAAAGCAAATATCCTTTGACTTTTTTTTTAAATCTCCTTCTAAATATCGGAAATAACAAATTTCTTTGAACATGGATATATCTTAAGATTTCCGGCTTTATGTATTCAAATGATTATTTATCAACTTGTACTTCCGCCAGTTTAAAAACGTCGTACAAGTGCTATTAATAACACCTCAAGTGAACATTTTCTCAATAATATTTGTTCCTAATACCAAGAAACTAGTATTTTAAAAATTTTTGTTAGGATCTCCAGTTATTTTGTATAAAAAAAAGAGATTATTCTGGTCGAGATCTTTACAAACAGTTTCTTAATGTAGAGTCCCGCGAAAACGGTTCAGTTTTTTGTGCCTTACTGGTATACTCATTGTGAGTAAGCGAGAAGAGCCTTTATCGAGATTAACCGCTCCTTCGCTTATATGTATGTGTGCGTTACTCAGACGTTTGTCTTTTAAGATTTATTTAAGGTTTCTTTAAGTTGGAGATAATAGATTATTTCATATCGCTTAACTGGCTCTGCTTAGTATTCTATCTTTGTATAAGTAAAAGATAAATTACATTTACTTGAATTTATCCTGTCTGTTTCATAATATGAAGACATTTTTTTAATCTTCTATAATGAGACAGTTTGTTTTGGTTATCGGATTTATCGCGATGTAGAGAATGAACATTTTTTTACTTATTTACTAGTTTTCTGTAATTATAGTTATTTATTCGTATAAAGTACATAATATGATAATGCATGAAATTTGAATGAGACCAGTCTTAGCGCAGAGGAAATGAAGTATTTACTGTTTTCATTTCTTCGCTTTGGTAACGAGGCAAATACCCTCAAAATTCGGCGGAAAGTGTCTCAACACTAGGTTTCCAGGTTCAATCTGCCTATGCCCGATATATGCGGGATATACAGCGTGAAACTATAAAAATATTTTCAGTATTATTATTTACTCACTCGTAATATGTCATTTACCTACATATTTAATTTAAAATGTGGCTTATACTTTAATAAATTATTTTAGATAAAATCAATCTCAACGTGATTATTATGCAACAATAATACATGTATAATAAGCTTTGTGTTAAAGTTTTCGGCACAGCAAATATATTGGACACAATAAAAAATCGCTACTAGTCTATCTCCACTTTTTATCCTCTAAATGTTCTTTAAATTAGCCAGCCACGTCGTACTTTTAGCACTTTTTATGTCACGGTTATAAAAAGGCTCTGCTCCGCTCTTTCATAATATATATTATTTTTTATTTTTGCTTAAAATCACTCCGAAAATATATATTTTTATTTTCTTTTAATCTCTAATTGCATAAAAGATAACGTTTTAATGAACTTCTTTGATATTGAGTCTTTTAACTTTTTAATTAAAAAAATATAAGATAAGATTAAAAGAGTATTTAACAATTAACTATACAATAGTTGTGTTTAATTAATAAACATTAATATATTAATGTAACTGGGTTCTTTTATGGTTACCATTGCATAAGAGATAAAATAAGCTAGAAAATGCATTATATAGTGTATGATACAATACGGTATATATTTTATTTAACAATCAATCAGTTTCACGCTGTATCCCGCACACAGCAGGGTAGGCAGAGGGAACCTACTGTAAGACACTCCGTTCCCCACTTTCTGCCGAATTCTAGAGGCATTGCGTGTTGGGTGGCAGAACTCAACGCCACGCTTTGCCTCGACACCAGAGCGAAGAAACGGAAATATAAATTTAAGTAAATATTTCATCTCCTCGAGTGGGGACCGAACCCACGACCAGTCGGTTTTACAGTCACACTTTGTGCCGCTGCGCCACGACTGGCCACTATACTAAATATATATATTATGTAACGTTATACTAAATACCAAATAACTTATTCAATTATCCTATAAGTATTAAATTTAATATCACTATATATACACAATATTTTTTTTTATTATTGTGTTAATTGGTGCAAAACATATGCGCTGGCGCCGCGTAGTTTCCGCGCCACCTACTTCTGCTCAAGTTCTTGACAACGTCAACCTTCTTCAAACTTCATAACCAATACCGAAGAGTGATCTATATGACGCTAATAATAAACTGGAACTACACCACGACGTTCAAAACATTAACATAAATCGTAGGTATATAAATTATTATATGAACTTTAATACAAACAGTCTTTCCAGATAGTTAATTATTTCAGGTGAGCCAATGCATATTACGGCCGTTTTTTCGTAATTATTTAAAAAAATTAAGGTGATTATTTTGAAAATAAATATTATAAGCTGGCCTTTAAATTTGTTTATGTGTTTACGTGTCTAATTAAGCAAATAAAATGATTAACAGATTGTACATGTAAATAAAAGCTGTAGAAAATCATCATACATTTCAATATTTCTTTGAGTCAATTTTATATAAAGGTTTTTATTTTTTTCTGGTATTAGTCCGGTGCCAGCTTTTTTGTCCAGGGTCTGCCTTCCAGGTCTACCTACTCTAACTTAGATGGTCATTCTCACATTCTCAATGGTTAGTCCATTGGCTCTGGAAGTACGTCCTGCTACAGCTATAGCTCCGTTGGGCTTTCGGAGGTCTAACTCCAGCGACAGGTAGTATTTCCTGCCTCCTCGCAATGTGATCATAATATCTTAGGCGACGTTCTTGGAGCTTTACTACTACTATTCCGTCTTATCATATTAAATAACATAAATTATATGTATATAATGAATAAAAATAACAAAACCAAAGCTAAATAACTGTACAGTAATTGAAAGTGTATAATAGAATAGTTTTTTCTTTTGAGTAAAATCTTGATAATATTATACAATAACTTACAATGTCAGTAATACTTACTATATTTTTTATCATAAAGTTACAAAATAAAATTTTATTTTTAAAAATTCATATCAATAAATTATTAATTAAATATATATATTTTATTTCTTATTCGAAGATATTGATTTCTTGAAACCATTTATAATCATTAACAATTGTCATTAATGAGCAAGTGCTTACGATCAAAATTAATATATTGACTAGATTTTTAACTATCAAGTTAATACATAAAAAAATACTAAAAGTTTCAAAAAAACTTATAATACATGAAATTATGTTAAAATAAGTCACCAATACTCAAATGGCGTTTATTGTTCATACAACGTTCATGTATCGTCATGTTCATGACGATATATGATACAAAGAAATATTTTTTAACATTTTTTAAAGGGTGGAACCCTTAGGAAGGTAAAATACTTATTTAGAAAACGTTTTCTAAATAAGTACAAAGAAATCATTTTATACGAAATCATTTAATACAAAGAAATCATTTTGTACTAATATAGTTAAAATAATTTGTATTTATTGAAATTATTTGATCACTCATAATGATAAAACTGTGGAGTCATAGTAGATCAACCTTAGCGGGTGGATAGAGTTCAACGCCGACGTCTTATTGACCAGAGGATAAAATAATTTTTAAATATTACACAAGAACTCACAATTATCAAACTAATATAGACACTAAATGTGTCAACTGTGTCATGATAGTGAAATAATTATATAATTATATGTCGCTTTCATTCTTCGATAATTTAAAACCATAAACCAATATCTTTAAAAAAACCATATTTTAAGAAGTTGTTGTTGCTTAAAAGTATTTTTATTGTAATTAGGTAATTATTCAATTTACTAAATTGGGGCCACACAAGAGTGCGGCTACAAACATGACAGGTTGTGGGCTCGGTTCCCAGTCCAGGAAATGAAATATTTAATATTTACATTTTCTCGCTCTGGTAACGAGTCAGAGCGCGGCGTTTAATTTCGCTAATCAACAAGCGCTGGCTCCAGAATTCGGCGGGAAAGTGGGAACGGAAGTGTCTTAATTGGAACGGAGTGTCATAACTCTAAATTTCTAGGATCCCTCTACCCTACTCTGTGTGGGATACACCGTGAACAAAAAGAAGAAAATCTAACAATAAAATGGTTATTAAAGTATTTTTTTTTATTTTCGAAGAAACTGTATCCATGTGATGCATATTATAAAATTTAACAACTTTCTTCATCATACTGATAAACAAAACAATAAATAATACTATATAATTACTTTTTTCTATATCAACGAATCTAAACTTACGAATTAAACATATTCAAAATTGAAGTTACAACACTTCGTTACGTGATTTGCCTGTCAGAATATTCTTGAGCATTCGTATTCATGTGTACTATGTACCGATACCGGTTGTCAAAAGGCAGTGGCGCGGGGACAGAAGAACGGGAGGAGGCAAACTGGGTACAGCGACCGCAATAATACTGCCAAACCAAAAAGATAGTAAGTGCACCTTTCCAATCAAAGTAAAATGAATCTAATTAGTATTGTGTTTAAGTTGGTATTTCAAGTTAGTAAGTTAGTTTTAATATTATTTGAATGTTAGGGCGGCGGTGTTGCCGCGCCGGAGCGCCCAGCCAGCATTGCCCATTGCCAAGATCACGGACCGAGCGGCGAATGTCAGCCACGTCACGATCGAGCTTTGTGCTAACGTTGAATAGATCTAATTTCAAGAGATGAACACATTTATCACGATTTTATTAAACACTGAAAGAACCTATTCTTAAGTCACGACAATTTATATTTCACACCTTTTTGTGTTTCGTAAAAACATTACGTATATTTCATAATTGGAATGAGGTATTGTTTTATTTTCTTTTTCAAATATTTATAATCATAAAAGAAACAAAAAGAAAACGCAAGACATTTGATAACATTTATGTATGTATTTTCTATCTCAAAATTTATAGACATTTCAAATACCTACGAACTAAGTAAACTTATCTATCTATACCTATAGGTATCAGCTTGTGATTCCTACATATGATTTGTTTACCAATCACGCACTCACGCCGCTCCCTAAACGTGTCCCTATTATGCAATCGTCTCACAAATGTAAAGGTTTTTTGTCCACACCTCCCCACAGTAAATAGTGGCCCCAGACTCTTGACGAGTTTTGCCTCGCGTCGTCTTCATATAATAGCCCTTGCCCCATCTTTATATGGGCCGAGCCGTAGACTCCCGCAATCCTCATTCAATTCACGTAAGGTAGCGGCTCTAAGGACCGGGTTTTTGTAATAGTGCAACAGGTAGAAAGGAAAGGATTGCGAGCGTACCGAACGGGATGGCACTATATCATCTTCCTAGGCCGTCTCTGTCTGGTCGGGGCGCAAAGAAGCGCTGCGCGAGCGCAGGAATGCCGTACGATTTGTGCTTGCGCATGCGCACGGTTCTATACAGTGATATGTATATTGAGGAGCTTAGCGCTCTACCAACACACACTGCCCTAATGCGTACGGGTCATATAGCGGGATCATTGAGTTTAGTCAGTGAAATTATATTGAAAGGGAATCTGACCATTTTTATCAATTTCTTGTGTATTTTTGACACTGACCTTATGTAAATTACTTAAATCTCATTATAATTTTTGTAATTTTTTATTTGGTAATTTGATATTCAAATTTTGGCTAACAATTTATGTAAACAAATGTAACAAAGTTACTTTTTTTAAAAAATATAAGAAGAAAGAAATTTAAGGTTGGACAGTTAAAATAATTTATAAAATATTGAATTATTTATACTTTGATTTTTAAATTAATTAATTATCTTTATTGAAGAAATTCAAGCTATTATAAGGACAATATGAATAGCATTTAAAGTATTTAAAATTTTTATATCATTATTAATTCAACAGTACTACACTAATATGCAATATACATACATATGTATATGGAAATCAAATTAAATATAAATCTCTTACATCTTAAATTTCTTCTGCTTTTTACTTGTGGTATTTCAAACATACGTTGCTATGCCATAGCTAAGACGTAAGACATAATTGAAGAATCTAGACAGTATTCCTGAGCACTAAACATATAACGTACATAAGAGTATATAAGGCTTTGTTGATAGAATGAAGTTATATAGCAGTAATGTCGGTCGTTTCTTGTGTAAACATGACGCTTGGTCGCCGGTCACATAAAAAGTTTCCTCCGAGATCCGGTCGCACTGGTCTGTAAGATCGACGACCCCAGTTCGCTCTTTGGCTTAATGGAAATTGCTTTTCTTACTTCACTCGGACGTCGAGGAGGATTTTGATTGGTCAAGTTTTAAATCGGTCAATTCCGCGCTTAATTATTATTATTTTTAAATATTGTAAAAGAAGATTTTGACAATGACATCGTTATTCATCTTGTTTCTACTTTAACCATATTACACTATTATATTCACTAAGAATGGATATAATATATAAACCAGCCGAGGCCAGTCGTGATGCAGGGGCACCAACGTGCGACTGTAAACATGACAGGTTGTGGGTTAGATTCCCAGTCAAGGAAATTCGCTCCGGTAACGAGGCAAAGCTCGGCGTTGAGTTACGCCATTCATCTCGTAATGCCTCCAGAATTTGGCGAAAAGTTAGGAATGGAAGTGGATCGTAATGAGAACGTTGTTTTTTAATATTAGGTTCCCAGGTTACCTCTGCCTAGTCTGACAGTGCGGAATACAGCGTGAAGCTAGAAAAATATACATATAAATTATTATATTTTAATTCACCAATGTGTAAATAAGTTTGTAAAGCAAACAAAACTTTGTGATCTTCTGTGATTTTTTATTTCAAAAATATTTATATACCTAAGAAAAATACAAAAATATTTAAAATATATTCTTGACTGTTGAAAAACAAGATACTTCTGGTATCTTATTTTTCAACAGTCAATAATCTTCATTCATATAAATTTTAAAAGTATCTATGCCGATTACAAACATTTTCATTTTCAATAATCTCATTGGCATTATACTTAACTAACCAAGCTACATTTCCCTGATCTAATATAATACATATTTTAATAAATCAGCTTCATGCTGTATCCCGCACACAGCAGGGTAGGCAGAGAGAACCTAGTGTCATAAGACACTCCGTTCCCCACTTTCTACCGAATTCTGGAGGCATTGCGTGTTGAGTGGCAGAACTCAACGCCGCGCTTTTCACTCGACACCAGAGCGAAGAAATGGAAATATAAATTTAAGTAAATATTTCATCTCCTCGAGTGGGGATCGAACCCACAACCAGTCGGTTTTACAGTACACTTTGTGCCACTGCGCCACGACTAGCCTCACATATTTTACATATTTCAATATAACTAAAAATAGAATAATAATAAATTGCAACATAATCGTGGAGCACTGCGGCCGTGCCGGCAGCACTTACATCAGTCGCGATAACGTTACGCTACTTACGATACCGGTTACGCCAGCATCTACAGCCGACGCGACAGCTACGAGCACAGCGGTTCGGGCGCTCGCTATATAAAGATTTGCTAATTATCATCTGTTGCATATTGCTATAATTAACTTTGTAAAAACACGTCATTAGAGTTTACCTTGTAAAAATCCTGATCTATTAATTTAAGAATACGCCTTTATATTGCACTCTTATTTGTAATTAGGTATAAATAATGTCCTTTTAAATTTGATTGTAGTACTTTTGTAATATTTTTTTTTATTGTAAAGCACATAATATCTAAATAAAACGAAAAACCTAAATTATATTTTAAGATTTAATTACCTTAAAAGGAATAGAAAAAGAAAGTCAAGCATCAAGAGAGGAAATACGACGAAGGGCTAAAACAAAACATGTTACAACGATGTTGCAATGCAAGTCGTGGCCCGTGGGTTTAGCGGTTGCGCTTGGCGGTGCAGCACGATCTAGCGTTCCGCTCTGCGCCGGCGCACGCCCCTCCCCCTCCCCCCTCCACCTCCACCTCGCCGTACACCGCGTTGGCCCTGACCGAGACTTTGTGCCATTACGAAACTGTCTATTGAGAATTTCTTCTTGATATACTCAATATATTAAATGTTTAATGTCTTATTTATATTATTTTTACTGTCTTATAGTTGTGTAATGCCTTAAATTGATAGTGAAGCTTATATTTAGTAAAGTTATTAATATAGTAAATCAGTTTTGCTTTGTTTTATTTTTTTTTCGTATTGAAGTTTTTCTATTTTTTACTGAACATCTAATGTCAGATTGAATTAAATGATTTAAATATAAATCTAGACGAAGGTAGGACTACATTTCGCTTTAATTCATTAATTTTATTACTAGCAATTAAGTAATTATAAATTACTCTCTAATAGCCCCTCAAGAAAGATGGTTGAGATAACAAAAAGTAGTCTGAAAATTAATTTTGACATTCATTTAGAGTCGTCCACCTGCTAAATTATCTTTCACTGCCTATCTATACATATTTTGCAAAACGCGAAATGTTGTCATAAAAGCTTTACAGCTTTAAGTTAAAAAACTGACAGTTTTGATGTAATATTCGTATATTTTGCAGGTGAATATTCAAGGCTTACTTAGGCAGTGTGCATCGCCAATTGCCAAAAATAATGAAGTAGGGTGAGATTGGTCCTTGACCTTGAGTATACATCTGTATAGTAATAAATACTTTTTACATCGAAATGAGTTTCAGATGATTATCTATTAAAGATTACAGCTTACATTTGATTTGGAAAACTGAATTGAAAAAAATATTAATTAATACGTAATGTAGCCTACAGGTGTGTTTGCTATACCTAATTATTTTAATTAAATAGAATATTTTGATAAATTAGAATTGTTTAAATTAATGATTAAAACTCATTACATAAAAGTATTACTTATATTGTTATTAAAGAAAAACGAAATATAAATTTAAATTATATGTCTAAATAATTAATATAATAAAAAAAAAATAAAAGAAGCCGGTCGTGGCGCAGAGGCTCAACCGACCGGCCGAACTGGCTGTGGGTTCGATGCCCACTCGAGGAGATGAAATATTTACTTAAATTTATGTTTCCATTTCTTCGCTCTGGTGTCAAGGACAAGCGCGGCGTTGAGCTCTGCCACTTAACAAGCAATGCCTCCAGAATTCGGCAGAAAGTGGGGAACAGAGTGTCTTAAAGTATTAAGGTTCCCTCTGCCTACCCTGCAGTGTGCGGGATACAGCGTGATTTTTTTTATGTCTAAATAATTAATATGATGAAAAAAAATGTTCTATAGCAATAATGAATTGTTATGACTTAAGAACTATTGATTGTAAACATTATGTTATATAACTAAGTATTATAAGGTTATTGGAGCTATATTATATATTACACTTTATTAAGGAGACTTAAAGTTAATTTGCTTTAATGGCGGTCAGAATGACGATCTAGTTATTTTATTTGCACGTAATGGCTGGTCACGATGCTGTTTTACTATGCGGGCCGCCGTTAGGACGTAAGTTGTTCTTCCAATAAACTATGTAGATACACAGGCTTATACAAGGTATAAGTTATTAATTTATTATAGAGATTTCCTGCAATTAGGTAACAGTTAAACTTTTTGCAAAAGTTTTCTTTGTATGACCATATGATAAAATCAAACTACATACAAAAAGCATGTTTGCTTTTTTATCTTCACGCTGCATCCCGCATATAACGTAGAGGGAATCTGGGAACCTAGTGCTTAGACACTCCATTCCCGTTTCCAATTTTCCCATAGATTCATTCTTTGAAGGCATTGTGTTTTTAGTGGCGGAACTCAACGCCACGCTTTGTTTCATTACCAGAGTGAAAAAATGAAAATATTTAATTTACAATATTTTATGTATTATCTGATATTAACTTTAAATGAGACATGTACATATTTTACAGGCCTACGCTCTCCTTTTTAAATTGAATCAATTCCAATATTATTATTTTTTTTCCAACAATATATGTCAACACTTGTAGTGCAAGCAAATTACCTTTTTAATGTCCCATACTTTTGGTACTAATATAATAGAACAGATTTATTCTTATTGCACATGCTGTATTGTGACTTATATTTTTTTTAAATTACTTAAATACGAAGTACACAACGTTTTCCTGAACACAGATGGATCTGAATAAAAAAAAACTTTTGAGACGCTGAGACCAATAATAAAATTTAAAAAATACTAATATTTATACCAGCAAATTACATGTAACAAATATAGCTACGATGATATAAAATGCAGAATCATTAAATAAATCCGAGCACTCCAACGATATGGTACTTTATGGCTGTGGATATTTATGAGCGGAGATCACATCGTCTAATTGGCCTAAATGGTAAATGGTGGACGACCTACAATTATACGGCGTAAAGTAAAGTACGAGTCAATTAAATCATGAAATAATTATTTATTTCAAGTTCATATGAAAACTCAACAAACTGGAAAAAAAATATGGAAAGTGGTGAACGGAGTGTCTTAACACTAGATTCCTTTTGCCTACCTTGCTGTATGCCGGATTAAGGGTGAAGCTGATTTATTTTTATTATATATGAAATTTAGTTATACCTTGAGGATAACTTGGCTGCTATTATATTTTATAGATAGGTTAATACAGTAATGATTGCTGACGATAAAATATGGTTGTAAATATCAGGATAAATCTTTGTGATCACTAAGACATTTTATGTATCCTTATAAAGAAATTAAAAATGACGATGGTTTTGCTTGTTACTCGGTTTAGTTTACAGTTCGTTTTGTATCTGATATTTGTCCGTATGAAATCACGGAATAATAAAATTTTATGAAATGAGAGCAGGTTCTTGTAATAAAATTATAATTGAATTGATTTAAACGTATTAAGTTATTAAATATAGTGATTTTATTAAAGCAAAATTCGTATTAATAATCAATATCAGATTGTTTTTAGATTTAAAATGATTTAATTAAAGGGAAGTTGATATATAATATTAATGTAGAGTAATTATTATTGTAGGGTTATTAAATAAAAGGTTCATCACGTATACGTATGTTGGAAAACCTTAAAAATATATACATATAAATATTATATATTAAAAAAAAAAACTACGAATATTCTTTCAAAATTTTCTTCTAACGTTACGGGAAATAAAGACAATAATAAAATATGCATTTGTCTGTTTGGATACTTAACATATATATGTAATATATATCTATAAGAAAAAAACCGGAAGAATAATTATAATTCTATTAATTCTTGAGGCCAGTCGTGGCACAGGGGCACAAAGTGTGACTGTAAAACCGACTGGTTGTGGGTTCGATCCCCACTCGAGGAGATGAAATATTTACTTAAATTTATATTTCCATTTCTTCGCTCTGGTGTCGAGACAAAGCGCAGCGTTGAGTTCTGCTACTCAACAAGCAATGCCTCCAGAATTCAGCAGAAAGTGGGGAAAGGAGTGTCTTAATATTAGGTTCCCTCTGACTACCCTGCTGTGTGCGGGATACAGCGTGAAGTAGATTTTTAATATTTATATTTATATTTTCATTTCTTAGCTCTGGTGTCGAGGCAAAGCGCGGCGTTGAGTTCCGCCACTCAACGCGCATTGCCTCCAGAACTAGGGGGAACGAAGTGTCTTCTTATTTCGCTTACTTTCGGTGTTCAATATACATTTTCTATAATGATTGAACCTTGTCAAATTTCTCTTTAAAAACATATGAGAAAACAATTTGACTTTTTTCCATATTAACATACATTTAAGTGTAACGAATGAGCTGGGAGTTCAAGACGCTACGACAAAGAATACATATGCATATTCATATATTGCGTTCTCCTTACAGAGCGTCGCGGCTAACGTCGCCTCCGTGACACGGTTTCACAGTCGTCTCAAAACCCTGGTTTGATTTTGTCAATGTCATTACGGACGAAATTGAATTAAAATCTTTAATTGTTTATAACTTTAGATATAAACCGTTATGCCGTGAGGCCGTCATGACGCAGAGGCACAAAGTCTGACTGTGACGCGACGGTTGTGGGTTCGATTCCCATTCGAGGAAATGAATTATCGTTTATTAATATTTTCATTTCTTCGCTCTGGCACCAAGGCACAAGCTCGGCGTTGAGTTCCGCCACTCAACATGCAGTGCCTCCAGAATTCGACGGAAAGTGGGGAACGGAGTGTCTACCCTTCTGTGTGCGGGATAGCGTCAAGATGATTTAATTATTTTTTTTTATAAACCGTTATATTTGTAATATTTTTTGTTTAACAAAAAATACATTATCTGTATCCTCAAAAGATATGTAATTTTTAATGATAATATAAACGTATGTAAACATATCTAGAATGTACGAACGATTCACTTTGAATATGTCGAAATAATCAACAGTGCATTCGATTTCTGTATAATTTATGAGTTTAAATATTATTGGTAACAAAGTACGATAATATATAAATCCAAGTCACGACCTACCTTTCATACAATAATGTTTCTAAATATAACTCTCATAGTACTTATAATTTGTTTTAAATTATAAATTCTATGTATAATATTTATATATTAAATATTAAATGTATCATAGTCATCGTTTCGCAGGGACGCAAATATGCTACTGTAAATGCGGCCCGAAGTGTTTTAACATTAGGTTCCTAGGTTCCCTCTGCCTACTGTGCTATGTGCGGGAAGCTACCGCGTGAAGTCAAAAAAATATAAAATTTTAAGCAATAAAAATAATATACTGGATACCCAAAGGCTACAGCTATAAATAATATAATATTATAATAATATAATATTGATAGCTGTAACAAAGAAAAACCGTAAAATTTAAAAGCTAGTTAAGATTTAACTGAACAGTTTTATAAACACATTTAAAAAAATTGCTTTACTTATGCAATTTTTACAAATATGTTTTGCTTAAGTTTCAACCAATGATTTTTCTCAGACATAACCACTTTAAGGTAATCGTGTTTTGCAGAGCACCATAACAGGTAACATATAGATATAACGAACTCGGTTGGATTCTGAAAATCAGCATCTTAATCTACATATTGTGGTTCATTATTTAACTTAATTTAATTTAACTTAACTTAGTTTCACGCTTTATCCCTAGCGGGTAGTCAGAGAGAAAGGAGTGCCAAATGCTACGTTCAATATTATTATATTTTAAAACATTGTTTTGAAGCTATAAATATTCTATGTGTATATATATGAGGGCAGTCGTGGCGCAGGGGCACAAAGTGGGACTGTAAATCGACTGGTTGTGGGTTCGATCCCCACTCGAGGAGATAAAATATTTACTTAAATTTATATTCGCATTTCTTCGCTCTGGTGTCGAGGCAAAGCGCGGCGTTGAATCCTGCAATGCCTGCAACGCCTCCAGAATTCTGCTGTATGCGAGATACAGCGTGAAGCTGATATAAATACACTATGTACATAGAGTATAGATAAAGCTTACTTATCTAATTATTAAATATAAAGAAACAGTTAAAATTAAACAATAGTGAACAAAGACCTCTTATATTACAATAAACAAAAAAATATGCACAAAAAAATATGAACTAGAAAATAAAAATGTGACGTCACGACGCGTCGCTATAATAATAGTACTTATGGAGAAGTGTTTTATTTTTTATGCAATGGAGGAATTGTAAAAATATCTCTTATAAAGATGATATTACCCTCCCTACAGAGATGCGAACAACATAAATAAGTTGTAACAATCGTATAAAAATTTCGACGTAGCTTGATGAGGACGTATGGCTTAGTGGTCAGAGCGCCTGGGCGGTTTCCAGGAGGCGCGGGTTCGAGTCCCGCTACGTTCAAAATTTTAATACGTTTTCTAAATAAGTATTTTTTTTCCTAAATGTGGATTAACACTTTAAAAATGTTTAAAATATGATATTACCCTCCGTGATGATCTCGATAAGAGCGGTGTGACGTCACAGTCGAATCAGAAACTTACACAATTTACACTACACTTTACATTTTTTCTGAGATTATAGAATATTGACCAATATTTTCTTAATATTAGGCAATTGTACTGAAACAGGATTGTTCTTATATTTTCGAATCATTAAAATCTTAAAATATTCTAATAAATATCAGCACTTTAATCTAGATTAATTAGATTTTAAACCGTAAGTATTGTAACACGATTGCATTGTTTTCAGTATGTCCATTCTATTGTCACAAACATTCAATGTATTATTAGGAAATAACGAAAGTAAATATAAATAACAGATTTATTCCGTTCCTGTGGCATAATTATAAATAAAAAATAAATAAATCAGCTTCACGCTGTATCCCGCACACAGCAGGGTAGGCAGAGGGAAGCTAGTGTTAAGACACTCCGTTCCCCACTTTCCGCCGAAATCTGGATGCGTGTTGAGTGGCGGAACTCAGAGCCGCGCTTTGCCTCGACACCAGAGCGAAGTTATTAAAATATAAATTTAAATAAATATTTAGTGTCCTCGAGTGGGGATCGAACCCACAACCAGTCGATTTTGCAGTCACACTTTGTGTCTCTGCGCCACGATTGGCATAATTATAATTTAAAAATAAAAGAAAATAAGTAGGAACTGGAGCAATATATCTCTAAAATACATTTCGATACATTTTTTATAATTTTATAAAACATTACACTTAAAATAGTAAAAAATAATACCACATTTACTTTTCGATCAGAATAAGTGAAGAGAAAGAGAACCTATTAAATATTTTAAAATATTTTTGTCTGACTACACGTTAATGTTTTAAATATTCTTTTTTAATCTAAATAATCGTTACTTTATTTCATTTCCTCGAGTGTAGTTTAACCGCCAACGATTATCTTTCGCGTCGAAAATGAGAATTGTCCATATTTATTTTGCATTTTGATGTTTATGTTAAACAATAATTCCAAGTCGAATTTCGAATCGTATAATAAAAATATATATTAAGCAGCTACTTTTAGAATCTTTATATATTCCGTTAGTGCACTTTTTGTATAAAATGTATTGATCATAGAGATGACGAAGCAAAAATAGAGATAAGTTTATTTATACATCGTCTTGACCGTAAAATAATAGAGCAGTGCTAAAATTTGCATCACTTATAAAAAGAAAAATAGCAAATGTCAATGACTTGTGAAAGGATATGCATATAAAATAATGAGGACTTGAAAAAGAGAGGTGAATAACTTTGGTTGGTCTTTTTGTAAGTTTTAAATTGGTACAGTAGGCGTGTACATGTAAGTACGTGTGTGTGTAGGTACATATGATATACTTTATACATACATTTAATCATCTTCACGCTGTATCCCGCACACAGCAAGGTAGGCAGAGGGCTACTAGTGTTAAGACACTCTGGTCGCCATTTTTCGCGGCAGATTCTAGCGGCACCGCGTGTTTATTGGTGGAACTGAACGCCGCGCTTTGCTTTGGTGCCAAAGCGAAGAAATGAAAATATATTAAATAAATAAAATAAATCAGCTTCACGCTATACTCGCACATAGCAGGGTAGGCAGAGGGAGCCTAGTGTTGAGATAGTCCGTTCCCCACTTTCTGCCGAATTCTGGAGGCGTTGCGTGTTGAGTGGCAGAACTCAACGTTGAAAATATATTATTTAATATTAAATGCCTTCGAATTATATCTCTTTCAAAACTTATCTGTAAATTGAAACATTTCCGTTGCCGCGTAGTGTAAATGATCTGTGTATGAACACTGTAGCCTTTCCAAATCATAAGCGAGATCCCATACTTAAGACATTTCTACGATCTGGTTAGATGGATGATGTAAGGTTTTTAGAGAATTTTGAGTTTTTTAATTTTTCCTTTAATTTTTTTGTGAATATTCTAAAAGTCACTTGTATTTATCTATTATTCCACATTGTATTTTAATACGTGTCAATTATTAAAATAACTAGCTAAATCAAATGTAAAGATTTCTCATACAAGTGCTAGTATGTGTCCATTTAGACTTCTACCTACTATATAAGTATATGCTAACTCACAAAGACTTCACTGTGATTTAAAAGTCACTGTTTCGTCCAAAAATAGAAACTCACTAATTGGTGACGTAAAAATGATTTCATCGGTTCTATAATACTCTGTTCTTTTAAAAATGTATTTGTGAGGGTATAGTATAAATATAAGTAAAAAAAAAGAAATAAATATAAAATAGTTTCATTTAAATATATAATTTAATCATTTTATAGATACCTACTAATCGCTAAGCAGCTTTTTAATTTGCTAATTTTATTTATTCTAGAAAATGTATATCAAATGGATGTATGAACATTTAAAAAAAATGATATAAAGCGTTTAAAACTTTTTAAAATTTTAATAGCTGAACTCTTAGAGGCAACAAGTTTGCATTAGTTTTAAGCACAAATTCAGTAACGTGTATAATATTTTTTTAGCTTCTCAGAGTAAGCTGACGTTCTCCAGTTTTCTCTGAATTCTGAAGGCATTGCGTGTTGAGTGGCGAAACTCAACGCCGCAGTTTGCCTTGATGCCAGAACGAGGAAATGAACACGAGTGGTACTCGAACTCACGACCTGTCTCGTTTATACACTTGTGTCCTTGCGCTACGACCGGCCTCTGTATCAGTATGACTTACTTGATTAATCAAAAAAGTTGTATGAACATTGCAATTTAATTCCAATAAATAGAACTAGAAAACACCAAATTACCTTAGAGGATAGGTAAAAAAGAGGAAACTAGTCAAATAAACAAGTTTAGGTTTAGGAAGTAGTTAAATAAACGGGTTATTAGTTATTGAGCGGCCGATTCTACAAATGTAAAATAAAATAAAAATAAATAAATCAGCTTCACGCTTTATCCCGCACACTTCAGGGTAGAGGGAACCCAGTGTTAAGACACTCCGTTCCCCACTTTCTGCCGAGTTCTGGAGGCATTACGTGTTGAGTAGCAGAACTCAACGCCGCGCTTATCCTCGAGACCAGAGCGAAGAAATGGAAATATAAATTTAAGTAAATATTTCATCTCCTCGAGTGGGGATCGAACCCACAACCAGTCGGTTTTACATTCACACTTTGTGCCCTTGCGCCACGACTGGCCTCCCATATCACAAACGTAAAAAAATATATATTTAAATAAAATTGCTACTTTTTAATAAAATTGTTTCGATAATGATATAAATAAATTTAAAGGTGTTACTGTGAAATTGTACTTCATGCGGGTGCCCACACGGAGCGACGGAAGTAATGTGTATGCAGATATTAGAAGTAGGCGCAGATACTATTCGTGCATACATTAAACTGAATGCGTGCGTGACCTGCATAGAAATTATAAGTATAAGAAAAACTAATTAAATTACGTTTTAAAATGTTAAAATTGTAAAAAAAAAATAAATGATTCATCATCATGAACCGTTGTATTTTCTTAGTCGATAACTATTAGCTAAATCTTAACTTAAAATTTGGGATTTTAATATATGGAATACAAATATAATGGAAAAGTAATTATTAAGTTTCAAAATAATATTATATTACACAATAAGTCTTCACGTTTAATCTTTAATTTGCAGATTCGACCACATAGTATATATTTTATCCAAGGTTAATTATTTTTTTTCGATTCCTTCTATTATAGAAATACTGCGAACCACGTTCTTAAATTTAATTAAATTAATTCTTCTCAGCAGAACTACCTTCTGAGCCAGTGGTACTCTCCCTGTAAGACTGACATTTACACTATGTAACTTGACAATTCAAAGGGATTTGCAATGGCCTAATTGAATAAAGAATATTTAAATTTTGATTTAGTAAAATATAATATATATCCGTTTACTTGCTCGTTACGATTCCTTTTTCTACTAATATAACTGACAACATAACCCTCTTAAATATATATGAATAAAAAAACAAACAATATATATATTGCTTTAGTAAATAACCATTACAATTTTTTTTAACTTTACGTCGTATCCCGCATGTACCAGGGTAGGCAAAAGGAACCTAGTGTTAACAAACTCAGCCCTGCGTTGGGTGCTGAAACTCTACGCTGCACTTTGCCTCGACTCCAGATCGAATAAATAAATACTTCAATTCCTCTACAAGGAATCGAACCGACAACCTCTCGTGCTTACAGACACATGCGCACACACACCACACCCTCCTCTCTGCGCACACCTCTGCGCTACGACTGGCCTCACACAAAAAAAATGTTACTTGGGAAAACCAAATCACGTCTTTAGTCCTTTGTTTTATTATGTAGTTTATCAAGTAATTCTTATAGCGTTGGTTTGGAAGAATATGAGCGTTTATTATTAATAATTATCTGTGTCATATATCTTTTACAAAAGAAATGTAAATTAAGTCATTTGTCATTAAGTACTTTCACTATTGAGTAATAGTAAAATATTAAACCATGCCAGAGTATATTGGTATAGCTGCATTCAAGGTGAGAAGTAGCAGGTGGCTTTTTAATGGCTTCCAATATAATTATAGTATTATATGGTATTATATTTTTTGTTTAGTTACACTTGATGACTTAGTTTATGTTAGCTGGGTGTATGAAATAAAAATGTTAAAAAGGAAAGCGCCATTATTGTTTGTTAAAGGTTGTCATATATTGAAATTAAGTATATACGATAAAAAAATATTGAAGATTATTTTTGTAGAATTTACAGAAGAATATATATTTGTTTTATTATATACATTAGTACTTTAGCTTAATGAACAAGTGATTATAATTTTGTAAGCATTTTTTTTTTAATTATAGAAATCTTTTTATATTTTTTTTTTGATTTGCAAAAATTACGATTTAAGAGTTACTTAAAAAAATATAATAAAAAGTGTCAAAAGCGATTGTTTTTTTTTTAATAAATGTAGTTAATTTAATAATATAATTTAAACCAATTAAGCATTACTTATGTATAAATCATGACTTGAAAAATATATCTTACTTAAATATTTCCGTACATTTATTTAACAATATTGTGCATATATTATGTATGTATGATAATGCAGAAACAGTATAGATATATGTAGGTACGTAGGCGCATATATAAAATGTTTATATTGATCAACAACTATATATTTATTCATATATATATATATTTTATTATTTTCGTAATTTATAATCCTAATATCAATTTTTAATATTTGTGGAAGAAAATTATTGTGCAATATTTTTCTAAGAAGCAGCTAACGGTAAAAAATATTAAAACGAATGTGACGTGTCCCGACTATTATTTACATAAACATTTTTTTTCATATGTCATGCAGAAAAAAATGTATATGTCTTCTCAGAAACGAAATTTACTTGGTTTTATAATCAATAGCTGTAAATCTATACTTATAATAAATCTGTAGAAAAGTCGTTTCTGTACATTGAAAATATTTAAAAAAAAATTAGCCAGGGTGTTAAAGGATAATTAACAGAATCCATTTCCAACATTTTTGGAATTTTTGTCTGTTTGTCTGTTTGTCTGTTTGTCTGTTTGTCTGTTTATGTAAACACGTATCACGTAAAAAGTACACAATAAATTTAAGCAACTTTTATACATAAAAATTACAAATAAATCAAAGTAGCTTTTAGTGTTTATTTCATTGTAATCGCTTCACTCTATCAAAAGATATAAGTATTTAAGTTTTCAAGAAGTTAATATTTGAGATATTAAAAAATCGATACAAGTAACGCTATCTATTGACAAAAATAGTAGGTACTAACGAATCTTGATACTCTCTTTCATACACGTAACGCTATCACTAATTGCGATGGGATCTTAAATAGATGGCGCTGTGCATAAAAGAAAATATAGTTTGGAAAGGTTACCGCTACACTCTATCAAAAAATAATGGACTTAAAGTTTTAAAGATATTTATATTTGAAAAAAAAAGAAACATACGCAATGATATCTATTGACTACACATGATACGTTACGTTTTTAAAGTACAATTGTTCATAGTACTAACTACAAAGTAAACTAAATTGAATTGTTGGTGAAGATTACCTTCGTAACAGTCTAGCTTAATTCTTAATTATTTAACACAGTGATAAAGAATGACTTAATATTCAAAGAAATATTTTGAATAGGTTCTTCAGTCCGTTCGTTCGTTTATGTTATTAATATTTTTTTAAGAAACGTATAAAAAAAATCACTTTTGGTAGCAACCTCTAAAAAATTGTGTCTCAAGAAAAAATGCTCTGACACTGTTTATAAAAATATCCCGCAGTATTATTTCATAACTTACAAGCGACACGTACCGACATTGCACTATTGCACCTGTATGTTGCATGTATGTATGTGCCAAGGGTATTTTAGGGTACATACCTCAAAATTCTTATAAAATAACTTTGTTGTTTGTCCGTCTGTCCGTCTGTCAAGACTATTTTGTACAAGATCGGTTAAAGGTTAGATACCTCAATGTTCAAGTCTATATTCCCTTAGAGCACGAAAATCTATCTTCTAAATCATCGCAATCAAATGACGATGAAATATGAGAGTTTATGCTTTGTTTTTTGTCGCATTTTCTATCATAACTATAGGGTACTTCCCGTTGATATACAATTTCGAAATTTGTTAAGAAGTTAAAACTTACGGCACGTATAAAGGAAAATTCCAAAATTATTTTTCAAAAATTGACTACTTATTTGTATTTGTGTCACAGAAAAAACCATTAAGTACAAATTTTAATCTGTACTTAAATTGATACAAAATGACAACTTAATTATTTATTCTTATGGTGTATCTCCTTTCATGAAACTGGTACGAAAACTCTCGGGGGATGAGTACGACTTGAGCTTGCTCGAAAATGTTGATTATTTTATAGATTATATAAAAATGCCTAAAAACGTGCTTTCTATGTATATTCTGTATACCAATTATATATTTAACTAATAATATATGTTACTAATTTAAAAACTGTACAGGAGCTAATATAAGTTATTTTACAAATAATATTGTGAGTACTTATCCAAATCAATTAATTAATAATTAAGGCTGTTTGTAATATTTATATTTCTTAAATGAATAATCATGTAATTCAAGCGGGCAAAGCCGCGAGCAGGCCGCTAGTATTTAATAATAGTTGATACTTTACTTCATTGTATTATAGGTTAGTAGTTACGAGACTTAAAGTTTTATAAATAATTTCAATTCGAATTTTAACATGGAAAGCTCATATTATCTTTACATGTTGGTAGATGACGTGCAGTGAGTTATAATATAAAGGACTTTTCGGGTTTTTTGTTGACTTGAGTCATTTTGGCAATCCGTGGATCAGTATCTATAGTCCCTAATCAAAAAAAATAAATAAATCAGCTTCACGCTGTATCCCGCATACAGCAGGGTAGGCAGAGGGAACCTAGTGTTAACACACTCTGTTCCCCACTTTCTGCCGAATTCTGGACGTATTGCGTGTTGAGTGGCAGTACTTAACACCGCGCTTAACCTCGACACCAGAGCGAAGAAATGGAAATATAAATTTAAGTAAATATTTCATCTCCTCGAGTGGGGATCGAACCCACAACCAGTCGGTTTTACAGTCAATCCCTAATCAATTTTATACAATTACGTTTTGTAACTCACCATAACTCGGCAACAACCAGATAACTGTAAAGTCTTGGGCAGAGCAAAAAGATAATCGCTAACAACTGGAGCAAATCGGACGAACGAGCTAATTGTGAAGCCAATTAAATTAATATTGTGCAATATTCGATACTGAAATGATCACGAAAGTTGTGTGTGCTCAGCTTTACTTCAGCGCCTTTAATGTACTATAAGTTATTAAGACAAGCACATGTATTTGTTATATTAAAATATTTTTTTTTATTTTTTAAAATCAGCTTCACGCTGTATCCCGTACACAGCAGGGTAGGCAGAGAGAACCTAGTGCTAAGACACTCCGTTCCCCACTTTCTGCCGAATTCTGGAGGCATTGCGTTTTGAGTGGCAGAACTCAACGCCGCGTTTTGCCTTGACACCAGAGCGAAGAAATGATAATAAATATTTCATCTACTCGAGTGGGGATCGAACCCACAATCAGTCGTTTTTTACAGGCACGCTTTGTGCCCCTGCGCCACGACTGGCCTCTTAAAATTTATTGTACAAAAATCGACAAATTAACTTTATAAAGCGATATAACACATTGTTTTTACATTATTAATTAGTCATTTACTTAACAAATATAAATAAAAGATTTGAATGAGCGCGTAGCTAAGCTTCTGAATAAACCAACCGGTTTGAATAGTGTTTTGGCTGGATTGCGACTGGTACAGCGTTAGCGTTGTGATCTCGCTGGCTAGTTGCAAAAGAGGTCGTGAGGGAACGGGAGGGGGCGGCCGATGACCGCCAGCCTTATTGCGTTGCAATGTCTAGGGTAAGGTCCTCAGCACCGAAGTAGAATAATGATTTCGTCATTTATATCCGTGGGTGATTTTAACGTTAGATTTTATCACTGTCTCATATGGAGTTTCATTTTCTTTGAAGTGATAGTGGTTTCATTTTATATAGGTATTAACTAGTATAATATATTTATATGTTATATAAACAGGAAATAAATTAAACTTTGCCGAAACTAAAAGTTCCAGTAAAAAAATTACGATGACTGTGAAAATACAAGTTGTTCAGATTTAAAACGTTAACAATAATTAAGAACTAAAAGTATTATAGTATGCAAATTTAATGGTGGATAATTTAATATTGGATTATTATCGCATAATTTATTTTGTAAATTAATATATCTTTAATTTCGAAAAGTCGAAATTGCAAAATTGGTACACAAAAGTTAAAAAAATAAGGCTCTAGGTTAATGAAATTAAAAGATACCAGCGATTATGCATCCATTGTGCTTCAATTTGTATAAAATTTATTGAGTTATCAAAACCTATAGGGTACTTCCCATAGACTTGCAACCATAAAACTTGGCAAGAAGTGAGAATATTTTTTTACATTTTTAAAGTGCCACACTTTATTTACACAAATTAAATAAAAAAATTAAATTAAATCAGCTTCACGCTGTATCCCGCACACAGCAGGGTAGGCAGAGGGAACCTAGTGTTAAGACACTCCGTTCCCCACTTTCTGCCGAATTCTGGAGGCATTGCGTGTTGAGTGGCAGAACTCAACGCCGCGCTTAACCTCGACACCAGAGCGAAGAAATGGAAATATAAATTTAAGTAAATATTTCATCTCCTCGAGTGGGGATCGAACCCACAACCAGTCGATTTTGCAGTCACACCTCGTGCCGCTGCGCCACGACCGGCCTCTATCTCCGGCCTCTAAATGTATATTTGTAGTTCATTTAATACTGGTTTTTTATATTTTGATATCAAGTTTTATAGATAAAATATTCCGTATTGAGTATGAGTACTCAGCGATGGTTGCCCAAATTTCCAATCATCAAAAAATTTTTACTTTTAATTTAATTTTGTGTCACCGATTTGGTAAAGCAAAACGTGGCATTGGATCCCATCATCCATGTTTTTTTTCTGAAATGGAGAAAGACAGAAAACAGACTGACTATTTTAATACTCTCATATTCTCTCTACATGACCTGATAAAGTAGAAAATAAAGAAATAAGAAAATATATGTATTATATATAAACGTTGTGATTAGCCCTGATATATATAAAATTTTTTTAGGTAATAAAATACCGACGTCTTTTCAAATAATATGACACAATAAAAGTTAATCTAATTTCGTGACGTTAATATATTTTAGATTCAAAGGCTTCACTGTTGGCTCTAATAGCTAGTCCATTCGCCTCCATGCTAGGTGTTTTTGAGAGAAAGAGAGAGGGTAACGACCTCTGAGGTTGTTTGTGGCAAAAAATGGGGACACTGAGACCGGCTCACTTATTTCGGCTGTGTTATGAATCAGCACGAGATAAACAATATACTTAACTAATTAATAAGATACCCATATCCAAGCATTTGAAAGTCAAATAGGTCACGTTGAAGTTTATATGGAAATTCGAAAGGAAAACGGGTTCTCTTAAACTGAGTAATCGTAAATTTGATTTAATCAGTCTCGATAAAAATTGGAGGACATTAAATTAAGATTAAGTGACCAATATAGTGCACCAGTTTCTCCAAATTTGTTGACGAGTATGCATGTGAGTTTTATTATGTTCTATATTGGTAGCTTTTAGTTAGTTGTAAAATCAAAATCAGCTTCACGCTCTATCCCGCACATATACCGCCCACAGCAGGGCAGGCAGAGGGAAATGTGTTAAGACACTCCGTTCCCCACTTTCCGCCGAATTTTTCGAGGCATTGCGTGTTGAGTGGCGGAACTCAACGCCTAGCTTTTACTTCATCGAGTGGGGATTGAATACACAACCGTCTTGATACAGTCAGTCTTGTGCTGCTGCGCCACAACGGCCTCCTTTTGTTAGTTATAATTTAGTACAACCCCGGATAGTGGTTTTTCCGCAATTGTAGTTGCGGGTAATACACGTAGTTAAATTTGGCGCTTTCTTTTATTAAGAATATGATTTACATGGGATTTCGTTGTAAAAAAAAAATCATATTATTTCTTACTTTTCATAACGCTTAAAGATAATTCCTTTTCTTTTTGTGACCTACCTAGCGTCGTTATAGAAAGTGGCTCAGGCTATTTTTACCAGAGCCACCATAGGTTATTATTAACTAAATAAAAAAAAAAAATAAATCAGCTTCACGCTGTATCCCGCACACAGCAGGGTAGGCAGAGGGAACCTAGTGTTAAGACACTCCGTTCCCCACTTTCTGCCGAATTCTGGAGGCATTGCGTGTTGAGTGGCAGAACTCAACGCCGCGCTTAACCTCGACACCAGAGCGAAGAAATGGAAATATAAATTTAAGTAAATATTTCATCTCCTCGAGTGGGGATCGAACCCACAACCAGTCGGTTTTACAGTCACACTTTGTGCCGCTGCGCCACGACCGGCCTCAACTACTATTATTAACTAAAGGTTTATTTTTTTGTGTCCATACTTATAAAAATTTTGTATTTTTTTTTTCATAATTTAAAAAAAAAGGTATATAAAATAAAATTTCAATGTGATTTTTTTTCTAATTACAGATGCGTATGTTATTCGTATTGTTGATCCTGCAATACCAATTACTGAACTAACGCTAGTTTCCCCTTTTACTACTGTTCATATAAATCAGTTCATATACATGACGCTGTATCTTGCACACATAGAATAGAATATGCAGAGAGAATCTAGTGTTAAAACACTCCATTTCCTATTTCTACCATTCATATATTAAATTAATATAACTTAATTAAGCAAATCATCTCTTTGTGAGAGATCTCTTTCACTTGCTTATGAATTAACGTATTTATTTCAAATATTTTGATTATAACAGTATTATAAAGTAATTTATATTCACAGAACGTGCTTATTAAAAAGAAAATTGAATATAAATGTAAGAATTGATAATAAATACAACATTTACAAGCGACCACCCATCAACGTACTCAGCGGCTTAAATTTTCGCATAATAATAATTGAACTTTTTGATTCATAATAAGGTTTCTTACAAGGATTTCCAATAAAAACTACGAACTGGTACTGAATGTGCATAATTTTGTAAAATTTATGACTATGTATTGTTTATATGTGACATTTTAACATATAATATACATATAATGACAGTTTTTTTTAATCTTTATTTAAAGGACCTGTCACACGAGAAGTAATGTCATCCTGTAATACCCACTATACATTCACCTTATCTATATTAGAAATTAAACTCTGACATTGAATAACTACTAGTAAAAACTGAACAAGCTATTACAATTCTTCAATTCTCTTGTCTAAGCCTAAATTCACTAATTTATACAAGTTAAAAGCAGAATTAGAACTAGGGTAAACTAACATGCTATTACAAATACCAACATTCATAGTGTCATCAACAAATGTAAGTTTTCTCAAAGATTCGTTCCATTTACATTCCATCAATATATGACATACATCTTCCTTTTTTCCACGTGTTATACACATTGGCGAAGCAGTTTTATTAATTATAAAAGCAAAATGATTGAGTGGAATGTGACCAGACCAAATTCGAAAAGCTAACACAAGAGTTTTTCTATTAAGATTACATGATTCAAACCAAGAAAAGCGAAAAGGCTCAGGACGAAGAGTTCTATACCAAATTCCTGCACCCATATTTTACGGACGTGTTCGCTTAAAACCGGAATCACATCACTAAAAAATGACACTATGGTAAGGGATATTCCATAATATGTAGCCTCCCTTGCTACATACATACTACATTGTAACATTTAACATACATATAATGACAGTTACTTTTTCTAAGTAAGATCAATAAACTATTTATAGTTATTAACCAAATGTAAGTAGGAGACTTATAGTTTGTATGGACATTTGAATTTTGTTTGTTTGTTTGAATTGGGGTGGTACTAAATGTAAGTAGCATGGCACTACTTCCGTTTAGTACCAACCAAATTTTTCGTACGAACTTGTAGCAGATGGGCAAAAATAACCTTGCCATATTTACAAGACACACAATTCTCCGCTTTTCACCCGATTTCGGGACAGTGGTAGTGCGTGTTGAATGGCAGAACTCAACACCACATTTTGTTATATTAGAATTAAACAAATATAATACGGAAAAATTAAAACAATTTAAATGTCAATTATTCATCTGAGTAGATACTAGTTTATATATCCTTATTTCTTATAGATTAACATGACTCTTATTATGATTATTCATTATACACTCCAGGACTTTAATTTCTATGTATTTCTATATATGTCAATAGAAACTGCTCAGCACTTTAAATAACTTTTGTAAAGATGAAATGAAGATGAAGTTATAAATAAATTTCTTGCAAGTATATACCACATATTTTAAAACTTTTTGTTTTTTATATAATATTATATGGATAAACAAGCGAAAGGACTACCTGATAGTGTGGTAACATTTGCCCATGGACATCAATAACATCAGTGGAGTTGTGGATGCAGTGCCAACCGGGGCTGAAGATGTTTGTATGTAAGACGATCGAGTTCAGCGGAAAATGGAGAACAGAGTGTCTTAGCACTAAGTTCCCTCTGCCTACCCTACTCTGCGCGGGATCTATCTACAATATTTTGTCTTCGATATATCGTTCACGTTGTAACGTAGATATGTAACTTAGGTAACTTTACTATGATCATCAACAGGTCAATTTAAAATATAGGTCATAGAAGGATATAAACAATGCAATATAATATGATTATTCTCGTATAGGTATGTAGGTATGTGCGATAATGCAACACGTATAAGTAATGTTAATATTCTAATATAAGCTTTGTGTGTATATTATTAATGTAGAAAATTCTTTGACAGGCGAAAATTGATATATCTGACCATTTTATTATTGTAACCTAATATGTGTATGGTCAGTTTAAAAAAAGTCATAATATTAAGTACTATAGTAAATGTTACTATAAAAGAAACAGACTTAAGTATTTTAGTGAAAGAAGATCTTAAAAGGTACATATGAAGCTATTAATTACTATTATTTTTTCACTATACAGTTAAGCTAGGTTAAGAAATAACCAACTGTTGTATTATAACTAAAGAATTGATATCTACTTCATATACTATATTTAGTAAATAAATTAAAAGAAAGGGCCTATTAAAAAATAATTTTAAATAATTTTGTTCAGAGGTTCCCTTTACTTCGCTTTGAACTCGGCTATCATATACAATTTCCTTTAATATTTTTTTTAAATGTACCTCTTGTACCTCTTAAGTTGTCTTGTATTTAGCTAAGAATAAAATAAAATATTTTGTATAAGAAATCTTTCATAATGTAAAAAAAAATATACATAAAATGTATTTTCGCTAGGTTGGCTTCTCACACTTTTATAAAAACTATTATAATTTAAATATATATAATATAAAAAAGCTGTTTTAAATACATATAAATTATTACTTTTTTGCCAACTATACTGTTTCTCAGATTTACTTTTCCATGTGGTGAAGACCCGGCGTGTGCAGGCTAACGGTCCGCTCACGTGCCTCTCAGAAGGCATCGACCCTCAGCGGCCTCCGCAATATTCTACGCGCAATACCACCTTACACCCCATTAAAGAACATAAAAGCTGATTCAAAAATATGCCAATATACACCTTATTTACATTCAAATACAATAGTATTTACGCTGCACTCAATTCCTTTGTAAGCCCTTTTGCAATTTTGTACAGTTTATATACTTATATAGATATACAGTTCTTTAGACTTCATGGATTTTTAATGTTATTGCCTATAGATCTAAGTCTCGTTTTATTTGAGGCAAACTTTACATAATATTGGAGAATAATCTCAATTTATGTATTATTTATTTGACCATATAATATTGATGATGTATGTGTCTGTGATAATATGAAACACTGTAGATATCAAAATACTTGCGTCTAGTAATCAGTCGTGGCGCAGGGGCACAAAGTGTGACTGTAAAATCGACTGGTTGTGGGTTCGATCCCCAATCGAGGAAATGAAATATTTATTTACATTTATATTTTCATTTCTTCGCTCTGGTGTCGAGGCAAAGCGCGGCGTTGAGTACCGCCACTTAACACGCAATGCCTCCAAAGCTCGGTGGAAAGTGGGGAATGGAGTGTCTTAACTCTGCTCTGCTGTGTACGGGAAACAGCATGAAGCTGATTTATTTTTATTTAGTAATCAGTACAAAATATTATTTTAAACATTTTTAAGAACTCTACAATAATAAAAATAATGTTTTTTTTGTGCATTAATATTGATTATACAAATATTGAATATAAAATTATTTATTATTCTATGATAACGTATACAGGTTTCGAACTTAAGTAAAAAGTTATAAATTATGCTACAACATAAAACTAGCGTTAGTTTATGCATCATTAAGTATACATTTTTAGACATTTTCTTTGTTTTTTCCTAAAAGCTAGCAATTTATTTTTTAATTAATAAAAAATATATGTAGGTACTAATAAAAAAGGAAGTCAACGTTGTATATAATAATATTTATTAAAATGAAAATAAAAAAATCCGTTTCACGTTGTATCCCACACACAGCAGGATAGGCAGAGTGTTAAGACACTCCGTTCCCCACTTTCCGCTGATTTCTGTAGGCATTGCGTGTTGAGTTAACATGCTTAATGAAAATTAATGAAAAAGAAGGGAAAAACCAACAAAAACAGACCATTCTTTAAACCGTTCTATAAAAAAATATGTGAAAAATTACACACTGGCTAAGACTAGTTCTAAGTCCAGTGAAACAACTACATATACAATATGTCCTTTACCTTCAATTCCTGATAAAATGTTATGGTTGGATTAGTTTTTGTATAAATAAAGAGTCGATTCGTCATTGCCAGAGTTACCTTGTCCTGATTAAGTAATATCATGTATATGTGAGACGTCAAAACAAATTGTTGTAAAAAAAATAATTTATCGTAATATGATGATTATTACGAAATTGTAGTTAGAAAATATTAAAACTTGTGTTTTTTAGGTAAAACTAAATCTTTAATTAATAATACATTTATAAAATAATTTTACATCAAAGAGTCATATCACATTGTGTGTTAATATTTAATAATAATAATACTTCATTATTATTAATATACATATACATAAGAGCTAACACAATATGTACAATGGCAGCCTTCTCATTACAAGTGATCTTTTCCAGGCGAGCATCAACATATAAAAGGATATTATAAGAAAGAAAAGGCATAAAGTATCAGGTACTAATCACAGATTTAAAGATCAGCTTCACACTGTATCTCGCACACAGCAGGGTAGGCAGAGGGAACCTAGTGTTAAGATACTCTGTTCGCCAGTTTCTGACGGAATCTGGAGGCATTGTGTTTTGAGTGGCAGAACTCAACGCCGCGCTTTGCCTCGACACCAGAGCAAAGAAATGGAAATATAAATTTAAGTAAATATTTCATCTCCTCGAGTGGGGATCGAACCCACAACCAGTCGGTTTTGCAGTCACACCTCGTGCCGCTGCGCCACGACCGGCCTCAATATCATAATATATATGTGTATATATATATTACATATTACCTCTATACAGATTACATATTTACATAATATGTATAGCTAAAATAATATGGACGGACTAAGAGTACTGTTCTAGATAGTACTTTTTGAGTCTACGTTCAAATATCCCATAGTTTGCGAATGCCTATTATTACTGAGCAGAGCATTGAGTTTTCTTCATAGTATATAGAAAGAAGGTGGAGAAAGATAAGAAGAAGAAGAAGTGCTATCGCCACTGACGCCCTTAACATGGTGTAATCAAAACTGTTATAGTACTTATATTAAAGTCTTTTTTATTAAACAAATATGTTATCAAAAAATTTTGTAACGATAACTCATTAAGTATTTAAAAATCATATTAACTTAGTTCTTTAATATTATGTACAGATCAATGTCATGTTAAATTCAACTCTGAGTTTGAGAAATGCTGTTGTTTTCACTTTTTTACATATTGTTATGTTGTCTATATTCAAAATGTAAATAATGATATTTGTCTGAATTTCATCTGAATTTCAGGTACTACGTAACATTCTGTTACGAAATCTTGTTTATACCTGTATAAAAACATGTCGGAACTTTTTCAGATTTTATGCCTTTAAAATGTATCAAATTGATGTTTCGAGAAAAATTATTTTTATCAAATGTCTTGGAAATTGTCTGGAAAGATTCGAAAGCAAAACAACTTGTTTTATTAGGAAAATAACAGTTCATAAATAATTCAGGACTCTTACAAAACATTGTGTGTAATAAATAATGTAAATACGTACCACAACAGAAGTATTATTGATATGTACCTACACTATTTATTTCATATTATTTACTAGCGGCCCGCCCACGGCTTCGCCCGCTTGAAATACATGATTATTGATTTAATAAGCAGAATTGATTGACAACTATAATGATTTCTAATATGATTTTTTTATTACTTTAATCTGTAATATTCTAATATGATTTTTTTACGACATTATCGTAATTTCTATAAGAATTTTTGATTGTTTCGAACTAAAAAATACGACCAATGTTGATATTTGATATTCATAAAATATACATAAAGCTAATTATTTATTATATGTATATATTTTTGTAACATTACGTTCTTTTTACCTATGTTATGTTTTTTTGAAATTGTTAAATGTGCTGATGTCAGTTAATAATTTAATGTTCTGCTTCAGAAACAGCCTTAAATATTACATTATTGATTTGGGTAAGGATTCATAATATTCTTTGTAAAATAATTGTAATGTTTGCATATTAACTCCTGTACAGTTTTTAAATTAGTTACACATATTATTAGCTAAATGTACAATTGGTAAATATGTAGTTATTACAGAGTACACGTAGAAAGGATGTTTTTAGGCATTTTTATATAGATTTATTTCAAACGAACGAACGAACCAAAAAATCTATGTATTTGCTTGATATCTCTTTGAAGATCAAATCGTTCTTTATCTCTGTGTTGAATTAATTACGACTTAAACTTAACTGTTATGATTTATGAAGGTAATCTCCACTAACAATTCAATTTTGTTTACTTTATTGTATAAAATATTGTATAATAGTGCTTCAAAAATATATATTTTTATCAACAGTCATATAACCAAGACGTTTCGAATGTCATTCTTTAGCCAGGAATCTTACCAGCGCGATTGCTATATAACATTCGCAGGCAAACTAATGCCTTGAGTTCATTCAAATGACAATAACTTTTTTTTAATGAACCGATTTTGATGTAACAAACTTTAATTGTTAAGTTGAGTTAAAATAAAGCTATTGGTGAAACTTTTAAGTAAATTGGCTTAGTACTTTCAGAGAAAAATTTGACCATACATATCGACAGACAGACAGACAGACAGGTAGAAAGACAGACAGACAAACAAGAAAATCAAAAAAAATCTTTTTGCTTTCTATTATTCTTTTTAAGTGTCCCTCTATCCATTTCAGTCAAAATTACTAAATGTACAGACAAAATATTTTTACTGTCTTATTATATATAGAGATTACAGATTAATCCGAAATTGAAAATGATTAAACATATACGAGTGCAAATATTAATTTTTATATTTTCATTTCTTGGCTCTGGCGTTGAAGCAAAGCGTGGCGTTGAGTTCCGCTACTCAACATGCAATGCCTCCAGCATTCGGTGGAAAGCGGAGTCTCTTAATAAAGAAAGACTAAATACAGCGTGAAGCTGAGAAAAAAACACCATAATAACTCCTATGTATATATCAATATGATGCAATTTTGTCTATAAAATAAGATTGCGCTTAATATATTGAATTAGGACATTTTTTACACAATTAATCTTAATTTACCTTTAATATTGTTTTATATAGACTTTAAAGACCATACAAAAAATCTTTAGAAGTTAAAAAAAATACTTTAGAAATAGTCAAATGAAGTTTTGCAATTTGAAAGTTAGTGGCTGTAATCAGATGCTTGTGTAATCAGAAAAAATACTGAACCAGAACCGTTAATGCATGGAGAATTTTCGTTGAATTTCCATCTGATGAAATCTCCAAAAGACATGTCACGTGGCACACGTGACCACCCAAGGACAAAGTAGTGAAATGATTGAATAGATTTGACCAAGAAAGTATAATTAAATAATTTCACACATTTTAATTAATCCCTGACATAAAAGGAGGGGTGTTATAAGTTTGACGTGTCAGTGCGCCTGTCTGTGGCACTGTAACTCCTGAATCAATTAACTAATTTGAGTGTGGGTAATTATTCCTTCCGAAAACCTTCATCAAGGTGGCTCTTAGATATGTTTTATGATAATTGGTCGAGTAGTCTCTCTTAAACTACTTAAACAACTATCATAAAACTACAAGCTATTTGCCAAAATGAGTGATATTTTTTGTCAGGATTTTTCAAAACCTTATATTTTGCTGGTTTCATATAGGAATTGGGAAAAATTACAATGTGGATTAAGAATATTATAAGAACGTATAGTAAATAAATATATAAATATAACAAGCACTCAACTCACAATGTCTCGAGAATTCGTTGGAAAATGGAGACCGAAGTGTCTTAACAATAGGTTCCTTCTGCCTACCCTGCTATATGCGAGATATATCGTGAAGCTGAAAAACAATATATGAATAAAGTTAAAAAAGAAAGATAAAACCATTTTGGCGCAGTATAATAGCGTCTGACTGTAAACGCGCCCGTTGTGAGTTTATTTCTATTGGGGGAAATGAATTATTTGTATTATCTCCCTCTGGTAACAAAACAAAGTTCGTCGTGAGTTGAGGTCTACCACGCAACATGTAATGTTTCGAAAGTTGAGTAGTGCGCGGAGAAAGGAGTGTCTTGACTCTAGGAATCTTTTGCACTTGCTGCTCTATATAAGGGATACAGTATGAAGTTAAAAAAAGAAATAAAAATAGAGTAGAGTGTTAGAGTCTAACTTAAGATTAACCGAGGGAGAGAAAACTAAGAAGATTATGGAATCTCTAGAATATATATATATTATAGAGTTATGTTACCAGCAGTCGACACCTTAAGGAAGTTGCATTTTTACTCTGTAGATATAAAAAATATATTAAATATAAACCTATAATTACGACCAAAAATAATTATATGTATAAGTTACAAAATGTGTTATATTTATTTTGGTAAGCTGAAAATATGTTCAAATTATTTTTAATTTGTACCTATTAGCAAAAAAAAAATTTCCAGTAATCGAGACTTAATTCATCGATTGAGATAGAGTGCCGAATACGTAAAGTTAATATTTTTTTTTATCTTAAATTAGCAATAAATGTACTAAAATTATTTTCTTTTTTTATTTAAGAACAAGATAATTTATCTTGTTCTTAAATAAAAAAAAGTTAAAGCTGTAATTTTGTCATAAAGGCTCTACTCCTTGTTATTTATTTTAGAGGATTTTTTTCCCTTAAAATGTAAAATTAATCAAAAAAAGTATATATCTCAGATGACAATAATTGCTATCGATATGTTTCGATCATTGCAGAAATGCAAGTTAAAGAAATCAGTTATTAATATATTATATTATATATTGTACAGAATATATTTATAAATACAGAAATTTTCTGTTCATACACTTTTCAATCAGTCATCTTTTAACAAAATGGCGGGAAAAAAAATTGTTGTTCTAAATTATATAAGGAAGTACATTTGTAAATGTATTAAATTTTGTGTTTACATATTTTATATTTATATCCTTATTAATTTATATTTGTATCTTAATTTTCAGAATTTAAAAAAAAATCGATCATTAGTGCTTGTCAGTCACTGGTGCGACTATCCCTTATCTTTACTTATTTTAGAACCATCCTAGTAGGATAAGTAAGTAATTCTACTTATGAATATTGACATGTCTATGTAAATTTAAATTCACTTTTTTGTCATTATATATAGAGCAAGAGTTTAATCAACGTGTGACTGTAAATGTGACAAGTTATGGATTCTATTCTCATTCGAGGAAATTTTAATATTTAATATTATTATTATCTTATAACTAATATTTAAATTTCTTCGTTCTAGTTTCTAAGTAAAAGCTCGGCGTTGAGTTTCGCAAGTCAATACGCAGTGCTTCTTGAATTCTGCGGAAAGTGGGAACTGAAGTGTCTTAACATTAGGTTCCTTCTGCCTACCCAGCTACAATACTGTAATAATGATTTTGTGAACAGTGAAATAATAACTCTATTACATTCCAAAAGCGAAACACAAACTCATATGTTTAAATTTTGATTATTTTTACATAATGTATGTATGTATTTCTTTTACAAAATTCGAGTTTTAAATTGTTAAAACATAACTAATGTAATAGCTGCAGTCACGTGGGCATTAGGCTCACGATTTGTATCAATTTGACGTCGAATAATGATCAGGCAGGGAACATAAAATGTCGTGTTGGAGCGAATAAATTTATTATTAATAATAATGTGAATGGTGTGATCAAATTTCGTATGCTTATGCAGGAAGCGTTGAAAATTATATGTTCAGCTCATCTTCACGCTGTATCCCGCACACAGCAGGGTAGGCACAGAGAACATAGTGATAAGACACTCCGTTCCCCGCTTTCCGCCGAATTTTCCGAGACATTGCGTGTCGAGTGGCGGAACTCAACGCCGGACTTCTGCCTTGGTGCCAGAACGAAGCAATGAAAATATTAAGAAATAATAATTCATTCCCGGGGATAGAACCCACAACTGTCGCGTTACAGTCACACCTTTGTGCCCCTGGGCCACGACGACTTCGATCGTTCTTCGACGTTGATTTCCTCTTCATTTGTGGATCGTACACGGCACACGTACGTGATAAAAGAACCAACTATTCAACGATTGGTAGTTAGTGGACAATGTTTTACATAAAATGGGTACCTATAGAAGGCTAGTTAAAACTAACCTTTTATAGGTACCTTTGTTTTGAATTTATTTGGATAATCTTTGTAATGGATTGTAGGAAGAATTATATTCTTTAACTTCTAAGTATATTTAAACAAACTAATAAAACAGCTTCATGCTATATCCTGCATACAACAGGGCATGCAGAAGGAACCTAGTGTTAAGATACTCCGTTCCCCAGTTTCCGCCAAATTTTTCCTCAAAATATTTTATATAAAATATTAACATATAAATGTATTATTATTATTATGTACCTTAAGTTCATTTTAGCGGCCTGCCAAAGTCAAAAAGGATTTGACTTGCAGAACGCACGTGTATTCGAGATGTACCGTAAGTTTCATATGTTGGCATTGCATCACCCTCGATCGCCAGTCGAGTCGGGAGTTATGTAACTTCGCATTTGGTTATTATGATTTCACTTTTGAATCTCAAGATATTTATAAGGCAGTGAAATTCCCCTTCGTTCCTATATAATCTATTTTATTTACAGTTTTCTACAAAATGGATGATAAATTTTGATTAAAAAAAATTGAGTATAGTATATTGGTAAAATATTGTATCTTTTTAGGATTCCGTACCTCAAAAGGAAAATGACACAATGTCACTCCGTCTGGTCTTGCACCCTTTGAGTACATGGTATCACGCTGTCTTCTTCAGGTTGTCAGTCCACCAAGTTAGAGGCTACCTGTGCTCTATTTACTGAGAGGTTGTCGCCATTCAAGAACCTTTCATTCTCATCGTTTGTTGGTCCTCCTAACAATGCCACTTCAGCTTACAGATCTTGAGCGCTATGCCGGTAATCTATATATTCGTCTACGGATTTCATCGCTGCTGATTCTGTCGCGTAGAGAAATATCAAGCATAGCTTTCTCAATCGCTCTCTAACGCTGCCCAGACAAGTTGGATTTTACGAGAGACTTCTCTCTCAAAGTTGGACTTACCCATTCTGATCGTTTGTCTCAGGTAGGTTCCTGTCAACAAAAACAAGAGTAACGCTTCCAACAACGGTAAGTATGGGTGTGACACGGACTTTAGACATGTTCTTTGTTTTGTCCATGTTCATATTAACACCTACCCTTTGTGAGGCGCTATGGAGATCCCCTAGTGTAAATTGTACAAATCGATGGCCTGTGAGGTGTTCGCCGATGATGGTGACGCAAAGTCCNGGGGGGGGGGGGGGGGGCGTTAAACAATTTCGGGGAAAAATAAATATCTTTTTGTCGCACTCCGCACTGCGTTGGAATAGATACTTTGCTTCCATTTTGGACACGGGCTGTCAAGATAGTGATTTTGTATACACAGTTTAATAACTCGATATATCGATAGTTAATCTGGCATCGCTGGAAAGACTTCACCATCCAGGTCGCAATAGAATCGAAAGCCTTCTTATAGTCTATATATGCAACACATAATGTCAGATTATTCCCCTCAGTAGGCAAAGGTTATAATATATGGTATGATATTGTAACCTTTTCGGAAACCAGTTTGTTTAGTGGCAGTTTAAAGTTGTCGAGCCTACGCATACGGTTACTAAAAACCTTCGAAATAAGTTTAGAGGTGACTTAGAAGCACGAGGGGTCTGTAGTTCTTCAATAGAACTCTATTATTATTTTTGAAGAACGAAATACACATACAATCATATTTTATCATATAGGGAACGAGAGTTATTAAGGAGCTCTCACTTTTTCTAGTCTAGCCATAAATATATAAAATATTACTTTTGAATTTGGAATCTGTCATTTTTATAACATTGTTCATTGTCGTTCTTTACTTTCGCACCAATATATTCTGAAATATTTTGTCATATTAGAATGGGTGATAAAGAGAAATGAATCGCAGTGATTGTATTACTTAAAGTAGGTATGAAGCCAAATACATTGGTATTAGTCAAATGTTATTGATAGGTATAATGAACTCTCCTTTGTTCTGAGGAAAAGATATGGCCGTCCACGTAGTGTTCGTAAAAAAAGGCGATTAAATTAGTAAGGGAAAGAATTCAAAGAAATCCTGTACGAAAGCAAAAAAAAAACTTAAGCGGTACGGAAAAAGAAAAAAAAAGGAAGGTCATAGAAAAAATGAAGGAGTGACTGAGCCATATTTTTTGAAAAAGGTATCAGCACAAGTGTTGTAACTGATATCCCAAACACCTTTGAAAACATTATTCAATAAATAATGCCTTGGCTCGTGATGTGTCTAGTGGTTAGAACCGTTTATAGTTGTGATCGTGAAGAACCCAAAATCTTTTAGAGAATCAGAGGTAACAGTATTAAGATTTTTATATTATGCCATTAGAAGGTATCGCTTTAATAAGATATTTGCCATCAGAAGTTGTTCTTGTGTCAGTTACTTAGATAACTGGAAACTCGACAATATGACATTGTCATAACTCGAAGCTCGTCCGAAGAAAAGCCAAGAGCGCGTCCTATCTTCCTCTCCACTATAACTGCGAACTAGTTATAATAAAAGGAAGAAAGAGTACGGGCACCGCCCCGCCCCTACACCGTGAGTTCCGACCAGACCGTGGCTTTACAGTCATCGTTGAACCCTCCGAGACGTTTGTGTGTGATCTTTCCGAAGGTACTTGTTACGCTTGTTTATATTAAGATTGTATTAGAATGGTGATTCGTGATGTTGATTGATTTGTGAGATCAATATAAGTCGTTGGAACGAACGCACTACCGCTAGGCGGCCGATATGTTAAATAAACGCACGGCACACACCCCACAGTCGTGTCTCGAACCGTAGGCGGACACTACTACATACACCAGAGTTCCAGGACATAAAATAGCACCACACACCCGTATGAGACAGGCGGACACTACTACATACACCGGAGCTGGGACATAAAATAGCACCACACACCTACTAGTCGTATACCAAGTCGTAGAAGTGGTATATAATATGTCAATGACCAACGCCATACAAGCATAGCTTACGTATCGCGAGCGTACTGCGAGACGGCATCAGCCACGACATAGTTAATGTCGCTATAACAGTTCGCATAAGCCCATCACGTCAGCTTCCGCGACGTCAAGCAACATTCAATATCATAATATTGGTCAAAGATCACTTGGATCCACAATATGTGTCGCCCCTACACATATATTGCCTTTATAAGAAATTCGATCCTAAAAGATCGTGCCATCATAGGCTTCGAATTATCATATCATATTTATTATACATTTGGTACGAGTCTTTATGTGCATCATATTTATTTGTACCGTAGTACTTTAGAGTACCACTCGACCGCTGCCTTCCAACCACTACACCCACTTATATAGATAGAACGACGGTCGCGACACTCGGGACGACAATACACGAACTCGTCTCGATTAATTTGGTATTAAAAATATATAGTGTGTATTATTCATAATTAACTATGTTATTTATGTGTATTGCCATGCATATTTTATTTTATTTATTTATTTATTTTTAACTTATACCCAAGGTACATACTGTTACAGTGTATTGAAATACCATTGCATGAGAATGGTTGCTTAACCGCCGCCTTTGTGTTAAGCTCTAATTCTGATCTTAATCCATTAAATTATGATAAATGTTGTTATCAGTTTTAGAGTGTAAGGTTTGCTCTGAACGATTGATAGTGAAGAATTTTCCCATAGAAAGAGTACGCGCTGCTATTAATAACTGGTCCAACGATTAAAGAATTGTATTGCAGCCAATGATTAACACTTCGAATAAGCTTTATATATTTGTAATGGTTTTATATTAATGTATTAAAACAACATACTGTAATTTTAATAAATGTTAGTTACAATAAAAAAATCCTATAATCGCCTGTCGTGGTGCAGTGAAACAACATCTGACTGAAAATGTGATGATTGCGGATTTGATTCTCACTTAAAGTAATGATTGTATTTAATTTATTTTAATTCCGTCTTCCGGTAGATAAAACCCGGCGTTGTGCTCATCCACTCAATACGGAATGTCTTAACATTAGTTTTCCTGTGAATACCTTGATATATGGAAAAAACTGGTTAAGTGCTGTGAGTTGGACTGGCCCACCGAAGGTTCCGTACCAATTTAAGGATTGTAGGTTAACGGGATGTATAACTTATAAAATTTGACAAACTTAAGATTGCGGACCTATACCCATCTTATTATGCCCATCTTATTATATATACTATAATTATAAAAAAATCGTAACGAATCGACGTCTGTACATGGAAGATATATAAGAAAAAATGTTACTGAAGGCATTTAATAACGTAATAGAACCAAAAATAACGATTTTTAAAATTTCTGTTTGATTGTAAATTTGTCTATGCGATTGTTCACGTTAATCTCAGAAATGGGTTAATTAATTTAATTACAGTTTTCACTTCAGTCAGTTATACCATTTTAAATAATTTTCTTCGACAAAATTACTAACTATTTTGTTAAATTGGCTGAAACTTTACTTTTCAATACAGGTATAGATTGTTTTTTAAATGATATTATTATTAGAAAATGAAAATAATGCAGATTAGTAAATTAATAATTATGTAGGTCAAGCAGGTGAAACCGCGAGCAAGTCGCTGTCTATATAATATAAATTTTAGTTTTTTCGTTATTTTTCCTTTATTTGTGATGCAAATTCTCACTTCTTGCCAAATTTCATAATTGTAGGCTTTCTGAAAATACTAAACTTAAAAATACACCGAATAAAGTTGATAAACTTAAGTTTGCGCGAGTATGCATTCATTTTGTATGAATGTTTTTTCTATGAAATATCTAGAAATTTATACTTTTTGTTTTTTTTCTTTATTCATATCGTAAGTTCTCATATTGTGCAAAATTTCATAAATGTAGGTCAACGAGAAACACTAAGTAAAAACGATGCATAAATACTAGTATGTTTTAATTGCGTTGACTTAGAAGCTTGATTTTTTTCTCTGCTGCAGGGAACCGTAGACTTAAATATTTGATATTAATTTCAGCTTGATACCTGCACGCAATCTTGAGATAAATTGTCTTGACAAATGGAAAGGCGGACAACAAAGTGATCCTATAAAGGGTTCTGTTTTTGCCTTAAAAAGAAAAAAAATATATTTAAAGGAACCCTAAAAAGTGTTATGATTGAAAAAGGTATATGGGGTAAAGGTATATAAAGGTATATCTTCAGAAGGGTATATATTTCCGGGCAAGTAATTTAATAGAAAAATTCAAGCATTTATAGTAACTTAAAATGTAATTACATATTTCAAATTATATTTTTTTTCAGCTTCACGCTGTATCCCGCACATAGCAGGGTAGGCAGAGGGAACCTAGTGTTAAGACACTCCGTTCCCCAACTTTCTGCCGAATTCTGGAGGCATTGCATGTTGAGTGGCAGAACGCCGCGCTTTGCCTCGACACCAGAGCTAAAAATGAAAATATAGATTTAAGTAAATAGTTCATCTCCTCGAGTGGGTATCGAACCCACAACCAGACGGTTTTACAGTCACACTTTGTGCCACTGCACCACGACTGGCCTCTTCAAATTATACAAGTACAATAATACATATTACGTCACTAAATGACTTCAATGTTCAATGATCTCCCATAAATAATACATTTTCTAACTTCTTGTCTATCAAAACAGTTGTAAATGATAGGCTCTAGCTTTAATTTATCGTTGTTTGAAAAAAATCCAGTACGTTTATGTAACAACCTAATAGACTTACAAATGGCATCATAGAGACTGAATACGGAAGATATTTGTCGATCAATGTTTTGATAATATGAGAATACTGGGTGACTACTGAGAGAAAAGTGATTTTTTTGGCGATACAATGCTTAAATCGTATCATGCGCACAGCATGGTAGGCAGAGGGAACCTAGTGGTAACACACTCCATTCTCCACTTTCTGCTGAATTTTTCGAGGTATTGCGTGTTGCCCGGAACTCAACGCCGCCTTGGTGCCAGAGCGAACAAATGAAAATATTGAAAATTAATAATTCCTTTCCTCGAGTGGAGACCGAACCCCCAACTGTCGCGTTACAGTTACACCCTTGTGCCAAATCTAAATTAATATTATAAAGCAGATAACTTTGTCTGTTTGAGTACACAAGTTAAAATTATTCCTATAAGAACGCGCAAACGAAGCCGCAGGTAAAAGTGAATTAATTAATAAGTAAATTTATATATTGAAAAAAAAAGGAAAGAATTTTCTAGAAAAACGTAAAAATGAAAGAAAAATCATGAAAATGTACATTGAAACCATAAATAATATAACACAGTTAACCGATTCTTAGATAAAACTGCACAACGTTACACGACCATTGTCACAAAATTCCCACAACATATTTGTCACCGATGATGTTCTATTATATTTTAATGTATAACTGCCTCCTACGTCTTTGTTTACTACAGGTGCCACATAGCTTCTTTCCTTCATTCATTCGCTGTTCCCACGCTCGCGTTACCAGTGTGGTGTATTGTGAACCACCCCCGCTTCTAAAAGATTAGGGGTGAACTTTGTGCACAGGTAGTGTTGGTGTATGGATGAAAGCCAGGCTGAAATATAATGCTATGCCATTATATACTCTATTCTTAAATCCAAAGAGATGATTTTTGGGTTTAAATTTAACAGGAAGAGTATAAGAGAGATGTGTTCGTGAAATTTAAAAAAATGTATATTGTGGACGATTGTCAAAAGTACGTTATGACCGTTGGATGAGCGTTATGCGCTTTGAGAATATTTTTTTTGTTAGTATACTTAGAGTAAAAAAAACATATTAGATTTTCATTCACTAGGCATTCCATTTTAATTGACATTTTTTTTCAGCTTGACCCTTTTCTCGCATAGAGCAGGGTAGACAGAAGTAATCTAGTGCCAAGATACTCCGTTCTTCACTTTCCTCGATTTCTATTCAATTTTCGAGGTATTATTATGTGTAGAATTGTGAAACTTAATGCCGTGTATAATCAGTATATATTGCAACAGGATTACTTAATCTCAAAATCATCTTAAAAAGCAATTTGTCATATTGGAGCTGGAAAATTAATAAAATTCTGTGCCCTGAGTAGGTATCGACCACCACGATAACCTTAAAATCTTCCTAAATTTAAAATGCAGAAATCTAAATAAGTCATAGTTATAATAATTCAATATAAAGCAAAAATAAACTGATACAACAAATTAAATATCGAACCTTTATTATGATATATTTTTAACTTATATTTTTACATATATTTTTTTAAAGTTACTGGATGGAGTAAGGAATAAGAAGAGCTAAACTTGTTTTTTTCTGTTTAGATAGAACTCAAATAAGAACTATTTTCAACTAAATCACCGACCACATATACACATAGTTTTGTAATTGCGGTACAGTGGAGGCAAATTGAATTTTCTAATTTTTTTTTAAGATTCACGATGTATCCCGCGCATAACTGAAAACCTAATGTTAAGACATTGCGTTTCCATTAAGACATTTTCGTTGTTCACTTTCCGCCCAATTCTGAAGCCATTGCGTAGTGAGTGGCGGAACTCAACGCTGTGCTTTGCTTTATTTTGTTGAGTGGAAATACAACCCACAGCCTGTCGTATTTGCGCACATTTGTACCTTTGTGCCACGGCTGGTCTCTTATTATAATTTAATAACAAGCTTCAACATCTCATACCACAGATGTCTTATTAATAAAGTTTTATACAAGAAAGTCATTACTTACCACTTATTCTCTAGTATAAAATATAACAGATTGTTAATTCTTATATATTTTTTTTATTTTCATGCTGTATCCCGAATATAGCAGAATAGGCAGAGGGTACCTAGTGTTAAGACGCTCTTCACTTTCCGCCGAATTTAAGAGGCAATGCGTATCGAGTGGCACAACTTAACGCCGCGGTTAACTACGCCTTTGTACTAGAGCAAAGAAATGAAAATATTTTTAAATAATAATTTATTCCTCAGACTAGGCATCGAACCCTCAACCGTCCCGATACAATCAAACGCTTGTGCCTCTGTGCGCTGACAGATTTGTTAATTCTTATATCATTTAAAGATATTAAATAATTTTTGTTGTGCACGTAGTGGACACACAAATACACACAAATAAAGTAAAGACCAAAGCTGTCTCGTGAATATAAAATAGGCGCGTTCTTCAATTTTCATTGTCCAAGTTAGTATAAGGAAGTTCCTAACAATGGCGGAGGAAACGGAAGTGTATCGCGCCTCATGGCGGCTATTGACGTTACTAGCACAAGGACTGATGAATGACCCCGAAAACAAAATGGTGAATCCTTTCCCTATATCAACGCTCACTATTTAAAATATATTTTTTTATAGTATTCTTACACTGGTAAAGATTGCTAAAAAATTAAATATATGATATATACCTAATGGAAGTATATATTTCAGATTGATATTTGTGGCAGAAGACGCTGTGTTTGTTCTTAGGTTTGGAGAATATTTATACTTAAATTATATTACTACTACTTATTATTATTAGCACGCTTGTGTCTTAAATTGGCAAAAAGTAAAGAACAGAGTGTTTTAATATTTCACTTCCACTGGCAGCCCCACTCAATTAGAAATATATGTATTATAGATAAAATAGTAAAGGTTATTTTACTATTTCAAGCATTAAAGATATCTGTTTTTTATTTCAATTGATTTAAGTTTCGCGATTTCGCAAAGACCACACACAGCACGATCAAACGGTGGTGCCGGGTCCGTCCGATAAATCTCTCCAATTAAATTCATCTAGTGTATTGTCATAAATCCATGTATCGTAAGGTATAATTAATAAATAACGACCTGCATGATGCGGAAGTCATGGCTGACTCGTGATTGCGATAAATAAAACAGCACTGATTCGCGCAGAACAATGGTTTCGGGTTATCGTACGCCAGTACCATTTTGGTGAAGGTCCCTAGAGTCGAGGCCATGGCTAGTTTTTCTTCTCATTCTCTGAAAGTGTGTGTATTTATTTGATTTTACATTTCAATTTGTAATTTTAATATTAAATTATTATATATTTTTGCTCAGGCGACATGACTTATATTTATGTATAATAGAGAAAAAAAGCAACCAATATTTACAATTCTTTTAGAAAGTTCTTAAAACATTGAATTTCAATAATATTTCGCATTCAGCTAATACATTTTTAATAAATTATACAAAACAAACGTGACTGTAAATTTCTTTGCTCTTGTATTTGATAAATATTTAAAATGAATTCGCTATCTAAGTTTGACAAATAACACGAATAATTATTTTATATTAGAATGATTCAAAATAATTTGGAAATACCTACTAGTTTTGTCGTGTTGAAAATGTTGAAATATTTTTTTATTTTATAACATATAAGTTTCTGGCTGGTGGCGGTTGATGTATGCGGTCAATTTAATATAATATATAAATAACCTTGTATACAAATAATATATTAGATATATAAAAAATCACATAATTTTTACAATTTGGAAGCCACCAATTAGTACTGTTATTATTTCATTTTATTGCATAATGCAATTTCAAAGCACTTACAATTTTTTACCACATTTCTTTTACTTAAAAAGTTGTTTCAAAAAACTGAAGAGCCATTATGTTAATCTTAGCGTGAAGTGTAAAAAATTTTATTGTTATGACTTGTAATTTAAGCGATAACTACGTGGGCATGCTCAAAAATTTGTCGGTCTGTCTTAAACCGCGGGAAAACTTATATCTAAATATAAACTTTATGTTATCAATAAATATAGGAATATGTTTACATTTGATATTTAACAAAAACTTAAATAATCGAGTGCTAAGTGTGAAATTTAAAAGGTATATTTATTATTGTACCTATTATTTTAAATTTAAGACGTTTACCTAGTACAGATCATGTCACAAAGTGAGTTGTTAGCGTTCTCCATAAATCACTCAGTACTGCTCAATCACAAAATGGTGGGTCAGCTTTATGCAGGAAATTATTATATTCTTATAAATATCAAATCATTCTTCTATTTTGCTAACTGTGCTATATTCCAACATGGAAGCCAAAGGCTGATATTTCATTAACGGCGTAACGGATCCGACGGTGCAAACAAGCAATTTTTTATATAATAAAAAATTACAACAAAAGAAAATTACGATAAAATTGCAATAATCAACGATAGAACCGCCATCTAGTACTGTTCTAAGAGCACGAGTCGTATTCGCCACGCACACACGCGCAGCGTCGGCGCGTTGACTGCGTGCGCGCACTTAAACACGCTTACTTCACGCACACACTCAACGGTGACATAGAAAAACGAACATTAACTCACACTATTGCGGAATTACAGCCTCTTACGTGAAGAACGTAAGCGGCTGCGGAACTCAAGATGGCTGACATTGGCAATGGTCGTTGACCCAGCGCGCGCAGCCTTCAAGAGCTTAGACGCTGACATTAGAGTGGTTGTTATTTTCCGTCAACATTCTATATTTTTCTATTTTATTACATTTTGGAACATAAAAACGATTTTTTTTCACGAATTACATTTTTATAGTTTAAAATGTAAATTTACATAACATATTTTGAAAATATAATTAAAAAAATAACATTACACACTTAGTAATAACTATTGGACAACTCTCAAACCAAATCATTTTCGATTCTATATTTAAACCTTGTAGTTACTGAATTAATTACGACTCCATATATATTAGAAATATTTTTTAACATACTAAACTTATTATATCATAATATAGCTATATTAATACATATTATATCACATCCAACCGGAAATGAACGCAATTAGAAGCCTAGCTACACAAATGCAAATTAACTATAACGATTTCGGTATCCGGAATCAATTTTACCATTTACATAAATTAGCTTCACGCTGTATCCCGCACTAGTAGGGTAGGCAGAGGGAACTTAGTGTAAGACACTCCGTTGCCTACTTTCTGCCGAATTATGGAGGCATTGCGTGTTAAGTGGCAGAACTCAACGCCGCGCTTTGCCTCGACACCAGAGCAAAGGAATGGAAATATAAATTTAAGTAAATATTTCATCTCCTCGAGTGGGGATCGAACCCATAACCAGTCGGTTTTACAGTCACACTTTGTGCCTCTGCGCCACGACTGGCCTCAACCATTTACATGAGAGCAAATAAACTCGACAGGAAATATGATACAATTAAAGCTACCAATTCACATCGGCGCCAATGCTCGGGCAAGCAGAGACGGCGGAATGTAGTCCAAGTTAACGGTGCTATGCGAAAAAACTCAAGTTCACTATCATGGAAGATTGCGCTCGCGGTTACGTTGTCTCCGCCTCTAGCTGTTATGATACTGTGTTACCATGTATTATATCATTTATTTATTATTTCTTCGTTTTATTTTTCCATTATTTGTTTTTGTTATATTATTTTATGTTTATTTATTTATTAAATATAAACTGTATTTAGGTAATAATATATTCTTTGGGAAAGAAAAAAACAAATTGTAATATATTTAACTAATAATTATTTTATTGTATTTGAATAGAAATATGTAAAGAAATATTTTGAGGTGTGTGTGTGTTAGCGCTGTTCAAAACACGGAATTGTAAATGATTTAATTGTTTTTATAAGTATGTAGTTTAGGTAAGGAATAGAAGTCTGGATGAAAAACGAAATAACCGAAAGTGGACTAGAACTTTACTTTACTTTGAATATTTTAAATTTCCCGTATTTGTGTGTACACTAATTTTGTAATAAAATTTCTTCGGTACAAGAAAATTCGAGCTTTAGTTAAAATATTAGTAATATGCTCTGAAAAATTCAACATTACTGTTATTACGTGAGAAGACTATTGTCTTAAATCAGTCATTATCGTGGGTAAATAGTAGTTCCAACTATTTAAATGATAATTACGTGACTTTTACGTGTTTTTTTTATGTTCGTGCGAACATTGCCTATGTAAGTAGTACACGCGCGTTATTATCAGTTCCATGGAATCGACTTGAGGCATTATGTTAAAAGCTTAAAACACAGATGTGATTATATTAGATAAATCTACAATTGATATTTGTAAAATTTGCTTGTCAAAATTTTCTACATTGTTTTAACTACGTGAATCTGAATTAAAGCGACATGAAAAACCTGAAGTTGAAAAAAATATTTTATGTACTAAATAAAAAAAATAAATCAACTTCACGCTGTATCCCGCACATAGCAGGGTAGGCAGAGGGTAGTCGGTTTTACAGTCACACCTCGTGCCGCTGAGCCACAACTGGCCTCTATTTTATGTACTTATTGATATAAAAAAGTATAGTGTAAATTCTTTGCTGTCTAAATAATAAGCTACTTGTAATTTTACAGATACGAAACTGTTGTCAAAGAACGATAATAATCTATTGAAAAGATTCATTGCTAATGTTGCTCATTTTAATAATCAGGAATATGATATAATCCTTTTAAGCGTTGAAAGCAAAAGTAGCCTTTATGTTTTCATAAATAAAAGCTGATATATTGTAACCGTTTGTCCTAACTGGGCTAAGTCTTTAACAAGGTCAAAGAGGCAGCTGATCGAGAAGGTGTTTCTAAGGCCATAATTTTGGTTGTTATTATCGAATATTGATTTTTCTTTGTTTTGGGACCAAAATGATAGCTGTAGGCGAAGTATTTTAATAAGCATAGTACAGACATTAGACGAAATGTAATACTTTATTTGTTATTATATGCATATTTTATTTAATTTCCTATATGTTTATATTTACATGTATTTGTAAGTCTTTGTAATTGATAAATAGGGTGTAAGAAATTTTTGGTATATAGAAGTCGTGTGTCTACTTTAGTTAATGAAGATGATTTATTATTTAGATTTTTGCACCTTGTGGTATAAAATCTGTCTCACCAGAAGTATATATAGATTAAACATAAAACAGGTGTCAGTTATAATAATTTACTTTTCATAGATGATGATTTAGATCCTTAAAAATGCAAAATATAATACATATATGGGTAAAACCTTCAAGTCTATGACAAAAATTTTAGTTCAAGACAAAATAATTTGTTAAATATTTTGTTTATATTCTATTTATTTTCTTAATATTGTTATCTGGTTTAATAATTCAATATATAGAAAAGGAATACATAACTTCAGAATTTGGCGGAAAGCGAGGAACGGAGTGTCTTAACACTAGGTTCCCTCTACCTTCCCTGCTGTGTGCGGGATACAGAACATAAATAACTTTATTGACTAATAATTATTGTAAGAAATAAATGATACATAATCTATTTACACAGTTCTCATTACTCAAAGTTCTTATCTTAATAATTACAATAGCTCTATCACTTTAACAAGTTTTCTAGTAAAAGACATAAACGAACTCTAACCTAACCTATGTAAATTTGTTTTGTACATTATAAAATTATATAATACTACATTTATATAAGAGTTTAATGAAACTTAAAAAAAAATGTTAGTTTCTAACATGTTATATTTATCGTTATATTCTTTCACACTAGACTTTAACTTGCTTTTTAATTAAATATCTAAATGAATAGGTTAATCGCTTTAATAAAATAAAAAATATATATTATGCAACTATGTTAAAAATTAGGTATATTATGTTAAAATTATTAAAAGCTGTTTAAATATTTTAGGAATCTATGGGAAGTACATCTGCGGACGGTATAGGAAACGGTTGCTTTGTATTACCGCACCTGCAACGCTCTCCCACGCCAGTGAACTACTTGCACAGTACTCACTGTAAATTGCTTTACAATAGCTAAAGTAAAATGAAGCTTATAGTATAGTAACAAGAATGAGTACGCTTTTATCTTTGATAGATTGTATCTTGTTCGTATACTAGGCTACTAATAAAAATCTCTACAAACTAATATCAATCATAAGAATAAAGATATAGCTTTCGTAGCAGTGTGTATATGTTTTGTGTTAGTGTATTTTTTATATCACTGTACTGATATTACACCGTCTATTACAATAATGTCTGTATAAAATTGTATATTTCAAATAATTCATTCTGTATACTATGTAATTTTATATATTAAATAAATCAGCTTCACGTTGTATCCCGCACACTGTAGGGGAGGCAGAGAGAGTCTAGTGTTAAGTAGCAGGCATTGCGTGTTGAGTGGCAGAACTCAACGCCGCGCNGTATATTTCAAATAATTCATTCTGTATACTATGTAATTTTATATATTAAATAAATCAGCTTCACGTTGTATCCCGCACACTGCAGGGTAGGCATAGGGAACCTAGTGTTAAAAGACACTCCGTTCCCCGTGTTGAGTGGCAGAACTCAACGCCGCGCTTATTCTCGACATCAGAGCGAAGAAATGGAAATATGAATTTAAGTAAATATTTCATCTCCTCGAGTGGGGATCGAACCCACAACCAGTCAGTTTTACAGTCACACTTTGAGCCCCTACGCCACGACTGGCCTCAATATTTTATATATTAATTGTAAAATTGTGACTTTATCTTAGGAGACTGGCACATTTTTTTTATCTAAATTAACTATATCTATTATTGAATGATATGCCACAAATCACTTCCTTTGAAAAAACCTTTATTCATACTTTCACTTCCCAAAAAATGATTCCCATGGATTTTTTGTCTTGATTTGTAGAAAAAATCCCTTTCGATTTCCGCTCGGAGCGAAGGCGCCATCTGCTTCTATTCCTGTCATGTTTAATTAAAAATGTGTTTGATTCATCACAACTCAGTCTTAGTGAGAGGCTGTAATTTTTTTTTATATTTAATGAAAGTGTAATATTTTTAATTTGGTTATATATATCAAGAATGTAATAAAATTTTCATGAAATAAACACAAATCCTTGAGGTTGTGACATAATGTACATTAAGGTATTTAGATGTATATATATAATACAAATCGTCAAAGTAAAGAGAAATTCAAATTTTATTGAAATATGTCATATTTCTTGTATTTTTTATAAGGAAGTAATAAACAACATTGTTTTAGAGCAAACTTATTTTGTACGAAAAAATTCTTGTCAAGCTTATTGTCTATCTCGCTTGGAATCAGGTAGTTTTTAGTTTTCAAACGATGCCGCTAATGTTATTCAACTTTCTTTCACTTTGATCTTTTGTGTAAAGTACGTTACGTAGTTATGATACTATATAATACCGATAACATTTAGGATTTTCAATTGTTCGTGTTACACTTGGTTTTTGAATATGTGTTGGTAAATTTTGAAACAAAATAAAGCTTTCACTAAATATTTAAAAAAAGCTTTCAGTTTAAAGATAAAAAGAAAGAAAAAAGTCAGTAAATAAAAAAAATCTATAAATTAAATTCTATATTTTTATAACTTAATTTATGATTTTGGACAACCTTAGATAAACCAAGTGCCATATTTAAAATACTAACGAATACATTGACGTCCCCCCAAGTACAGAAATACAAATATTTGCTATATTTGTATTTCTGTATTATATAGCACAAGAAAAAGACTAATCTAGCCTAACTTATTCCCATAGTCATAGTCTAACTAATAAATTCTACATGATATTGGTGAAATAAATATTATAATAAATATTGCTCTAAGAACCTAGAAGCCGTAAAATGAAGAATAGAACATGAGAGACCGAGCGCTATTCTTTGTCTAGAGCCAGACGGAGGAAACTTCTATATTTAAAATTAAAATGATTCTGCATATGAAAAATGACGCTAAAGTTATGTTTAGTTCAATAGATTTTAATTAATCCACGTTTAATGTCATATTGTTATAATGAAAGCTAATTATAAAATAAATAAATAAATCAGCTTCACGCTGTATCCCGCACACAGCAGGGTAGGCAGAACCTAGTTTCAAGACACTCCGTTCCCCACTTTCTGAAGAATTCTGCAGGCATTGCGTGTTGAGCGGCAGAACTGAACGCCGCGTTTTGCCTCGAAAGATAATTATGAAGTTAAAAATAGTAATTATTGATAATAAATTTATAAATAATACATTGACTACATTTGGAACCATTGACTCTTTTCCTGTATTGCAACATGCAGGATTCAGCGTGAAAGTTAACAAAACTTTTGAAGTGTAAAAAAAATCATATTACCCAGTCACACAAATATCGATAACCGGATGCAACATTGAATTGCGTGTAAAAGTTGATATTTAAGATTATTTCCCAGGTAAATAATGGGAGATGATTTTATTTGTTTCCTTTTTACATTAAACTTTGACTGACGCATTTATGGTGACCATTATTTTTTATTTTCATAAAATAAAAATTAAAAAAATATATATCAGCTTCACGCTGTATCCCGCCCACAGCAGGGTAGGCAGAGGGACCCTAGTGTAAGACACTCCGTCCCACACTTTCTGCCAAATTCTGGAGGCATTGCGTATTAAGTGGCAGAACTCAACGCCGCGTTTTGCCTCGACACCA
>JAAIXJ010001824.1:151074-216489 GCA_013403705.1 Heliconius hermathena | reverse complement strand
AAACAGACAAACAGACAGACAAACAGACAAACAGACAAAAATTCCAAAAATGTTGGAAATGGATTCTGTTAATTATCCTTTAGCACCCTGGCTATTTTTTTTTAATATTTTCAATGTACAGAAACGACTTTTCTACAGATTTATTATAAGTATAGAAGAGATTATTTAATAACCATTAAGAGTAATCGTAGTAATCTATTACGTGCGACAGTAAAAGTGACGGTTGTGGGTTCGTTCCCAACTAGGAGAATGAAATTAAAAATCAAATCAAATTAAATCAGCTTCGCGCTGTATCCCACACACAGGGTAGGCAGAGGGAATCTAGTGCTGACCACTCCGTTTCTTTTCGCCGAATTCATGAAGCATTGCGTGTTGCATTGCGGAACTCCTCGTTTTGGCTCGACACCAGAAGAAAGAAAATGTAAATATAAATTTAAACAATTATTTCATGTCCTTGCGTGAGGATCGAACCCACAACCAGTCACGTTTACAGCCACACTTAGTGAACCTGCGCCACGACTGGCCTCATGTAAGGGGAATGATTATATGAATGAAGGGGTATATTTAATTTTTTCATTTCCTTACTCTGGTAACGAGCGCGGCGTTGAGTTACGCCACTCAACACGCAGCAATGCTTGTAGGATTGCGCGGAAAGTGGGGAACTTAGTGTGTTAACTATGTGCGGGATACAATGTGAAGATAAGAAATAAATCTGTATTTGCTTAACTATTTCAGCACTGAGCTATAGAGACTCAATTAAAGTATCGTATTTAATAGCAAAAATATTTTCATATTTTTTTATTTCAGCATCTGCTGTTATTAAAAATACTTTGCGAACTGCCAATATATTTTTATTTTCGATATTAATGAGACACGTTGTTTTTATGTATACTACATAAATCGTATTTTTTTATTTTCACGCATCTTCAGCTTATGTATTTCAGTCTAGGCATAGAAAATAGTGTTCAAACATTCCGTTCTTCAATTTCGAGACATTGCGCGTTCAGTGAAAGAAACTAACACCATGCATTTTTGCGTTGCGTTAGTTTCACTCACTACAACACCCGCTTTCAGGCCGGAATCCCGAATGGGAATCGAACCCACTACCGTCCCGCTTACAGTCGAAAGTTGTGCCGGTTCGTCATGGCGGGCAAGAGAGACGGCTCCCTTTTTAAGATTATTTTATACATCTATTATACATTTATTTTACTGTGATGATAAAAATCTCATATAACCTTATTTTTTCCCCAAGGACTTGATATTTGTAAAAAATTCTCTTACGTAATAAAAGGAAACTGTTCTAATGAAATTTGAAATCACAACAATCACATTGAAGTTGAAATATTTTTAAAAAGAAATCTCTGTAAACAAATGAAAATCTACAAAAACGTTTTGATGACGTGCAGGTGTTTTTTTTTGTATTATAGATTCAGTTGGTCGAACGCAGATTGCTATTGCTGGCTGAATATATTTTAATTTTTTTTTTATATCATTGCAAGCCAGAGGTTGGTGAGCGTTAATTAAGCTAAATATAAAACTTATAAAAGTATATATATNTTATTAATAACTATGGAAAATTGGGCGGTGTGTGGGTAGTCTAGTAGTCTTATCACTAGGTTCCCTCTACCTACTCTGATATATGCGGAATTCAGTGTGAAACTGAAAAAAAAACAATAATATATAACGTAATTTCGTTAGCATGAGTTGAAAAACAAAAACGTTGCTAAATATACTTTTGTTTCCAACTTCCATTAAAATTAAAAGTGAAAAAGTTGATGTGTTATAAAGGTTCCTTTAAAAGAGCTTATTCAGGTGCTTGTTAATAGACGGAATGATACATGATATTTTAACCGATTTCAGAAAAAGGCGGTTATAAGTTTGACATGTGCCTATGTTAAACTTATACCCTACTTTTTCTGAAATATAATATATGTGATATGATATTATTGGAATTATATATTATTTGAGCATGATGAGCTATTTAGGCGTCTAATCACAAATATCCACAATTTTTTCAAAACTTACGTATTTCATAGATATTCTTTTAGCGAAATAGCCAGACGGACTCTTTTATTTTTTTTATGGAAAAGGCAAGTCGAACGAGCGTAAGTAATCACCGCCCACGACATGAGTCCACCAGACACCAGAGGAGCCACAGGTGAGTTGCCGGCCTATAACTCTTCTGAACAGAACTAAGAACAATATACATTTTTTAATATAAACAATCCTTCGGATATGTATCGATCCCACGAGCATTACTTCAACTTCGCATATTTTGTAAAAGATATAATGTATATCCGGTATCCACATATCATTTCATCATAAAAATTGGTAATCTATATTAGTATCTTAAAATTAAAGACTTGTTTGGTTGAACGCACTCGTATCAAGAACTACTAGTTTGAATTGAAAAAAAAAACAGATAGTCTATATTATATCGAGGAAGGCTAAGCTAAATAACATCCCGTTAAACGTTTTAATGTAATCCTACATAAAAATCAACTACACACTGTCTCCCGCATATAGCTGGGTAGGTAGAGGGAACCTAGTATTTCTTTTATATATAATTTTAACTAAACACTACAGACACGTGGTCCGTACTTCTTTTTAACTTTTTCTTTATTATCAGCTAATCAACAGTATATTTATCTGCCACTTAAACAAGGCTTATAACTAGAGATAATTATCTAGATGTTTAATTCTTAAGAAAGTCCAGGTACTTTTAGATTGCCTTTTTGTGAACATTTCACTTATTATCAATTAACTTAATAACTATTACAATTTTACAACTTATATATAGTTTTCTTTTCTATTCTAAGTGCCTATCGGAGGATGGATTCAGGATGTGGAGGGTATAACCGAAATGGTCATAGCCTCTACTAAAGAAGATATGACCACTTCGTTTCTATCTTTAACGGCCATTTTTAAATTGTATTCCACAATGCCTTTCGTCGTTGCCATTGTTGCACTGCGGATCAGCCTTTTGACTGCATCGTCTTCGCTGCCGCTGTAGTAGTAGCAGCTGTAAGTATGTCGCGTTATTGCGACGACTGCGTGCGGGACACTGTCATACAGCTGTAATTTTGCCGACTTCATGTTCACTACTACTACCATTACATTCGTCAGACCTTGAGCTTCGTGACTCGTTAACACCTTTGAACCTGTACTCACCCCGTATCCTTGTTGAATCATGGAGTCTTTTTCCTCTTGCATAAAAGTGATTTAGAAGGTGTTTTTTAGGTCTTTTGGTACCGGCGTCGCCTTGATGTTTACAATATGAAGGGAGTGCACTGCCCTCTTCGCTGAGTATATACCGCAGTATATTTCTCGTAGGGCGTAAGCGACGTTCATGGGGCTTCTATGGGTACACAGTAGGTTTTTGCTTATGCTTAGCATCTGGGACGGACTGCGGTAAAACATATTAAAGAGATTCTCCCAGTCACCTAGTGTTAAGATACTCCGTTCTCCACTTCCTACCGAATTTTTTATGGCATTGCGTCTTGAATGGCGATACTCAACATCGGACTTGTGCCTAGTTGAAAGAGCGAAGATATGAAAATATGAATAAATAATGATTTATTCCCTCGAGTAGGGATCGAACCCACAACCGTTGCGTTACAGTTCCTTGTGCCTCTGCGCCATGACGGCCTCATATAACCCTACACAGGTCATATATCTATTTATATATGGAATAAAGTCGCACGAAAAGCTAGTATATGATAATACTAAAGCGAAATTGGGTCAATGTAAACGAAGCGACGAGAGGCACGTACATTTGATGGTAAGCGTAAGCGTCATATCTATTACTAACAGTTGGGCATTATTCATAAATCGATTCTTGTAATATTTTCGTTTGTCTTAATGCTGTATAGCGCATAGATATTACGTGTCGAGTCGCGGAAGTAAACGCCGCGTTTTGTATTCTTATTAGAGCGAGGAAATAAAAATAAAACATTCCTCTGAGTGTAAACCGAATCTGAAACCATGGTTTTAACGCCATGGCGTTTACAATCAAAAGCAATGGTGCTAAGAGACGAAGGCCATATTTTTTAAATATTATTGTACATAACATATATGACATGGGTGTTTTTTTAATAAATATTTTTAATTATTGAATTTCGTTTTTCTATTTCATGTTTGGTTCTTGTTAAATATTATTTTATTTGTTTGTGAAAATTTGTTACATTATTATACATATAAAAGGACGACTGCGAGGTAGGAGTTAATAAATGCAACACAGCTTAATACTAATGCAGTTATTACCGATTTAAGTTATTGTTATGTATGAAAATCTTAAATTAATATATTATTATTATTTTAAAATAAGCTTATATGATTTATTAATATTTTCATATATTTTGTTATTTAAAAAATAATTCTATTAAAAAAAATGTTATAAATTAACATATATTGTTCATGAAATGAATTTCAAAATGAAATGATCTAAACCTAACCATCAGTAGGTATAGCTCGTTAAATTGCATATTTTCTGAATTCAAGAGCAACACTAATTGCAGCTTTTGCTTAAGACGATATTGTATTACAATCTTTAATATTACTGAAAAGATTCAGCTAAAATAGGTTTTTTTTATTTTTCAGCTTCCTAATATAAAGGCTCTCCGTTTTTAATTTTTTGATTATCTGTTGAGTGTAACTCAACGCTGTGTGTGTTTTGTGAGTACTTAGGAAGGAAAAATATTTTGTTTTAAGCGTATAAGAATTTTCACGTAGCTCAATGAGAACAGACAGCTTAGTTGATCACAGCGCTTGGACGGTTTCCAAAGAGGCGCGGGTTCAAATTCCGCTACGTTCAAATTTTTTAATGTGAAATAACACTTTAAAAATGTCAAAAAATAAGTAATAATTTATTACCACGGATGTATATCGCACCTACGGCCACCTCGTTTTCAATCGGTCGACGATCGAAGATTTTCCATTGCGCTACGACGTATAGAAATTATTACAAAATAATTGCGTTGATACGATTAATACGACGTTGATAGATTAATTTACATCACATTGTAGCACACACTTAATGAGTATGTAGTTGTGCACGTGATGGTGGTTGATCCGGTAATCACTAGAAGGATTGAATTTTAATTTAATAAATTTTGGACCACACGCGGCTTAAGCTGGCTAGAAGTAGTGAATTAAAGAACTGCGTAGAGAAATTACTAATAGTTTTATGTCACTATTTTATATATTTTTTAGCCTCACGCTGTAGCCCGCATACAGCAGAATCTAAGGCAGAAGGCACTTCCGTTTCCTACTTACCGAATTCTGGAGGCATTGTGAGATGAGTGGTGAAACTCAACGCCACACTTCGACTCTTTATTAGGACGAGGACATAAAACATTAAATATTTTATTTCCTCGAGTGAGAATCGATCTCACAAGCTTCTCGTGTTTACAATCGCACGCTTGTGCCCTTGCGTCATGACTACTTATAACTAACTGTAAACGTGTCTGTTTGTGGGTTCAATCCCCACTCGAGAAAATAAAATATTTATTTAAATTAATATTTTCATTTCTTTGCAATGGTGTCGAGGCAAAGCGAGGCGTGGAGTTACTACTGGAGTTACGCTACTAAACAAAATTCGGTGGAAAATGGTTAACGGAGTGTCTTAACATTAGGTTTCCTCTATCTACCCTTCTTATACGTATGCGGGATACAGCGAGAAGCTGTTTTTTTAAACAACTAATTAAAATTAAGCTATTCAATAGTTCAACGAAACTGTTCACTAAAATTATTTTAAATTTTGTAAACTGAAATGTTGCAAAGATTTGGCCCATATATTAACTAGCAAACTGAGTCAAATAAAACTTTAGTTTAAAAGTAATTACGAAATAAAAGGAGTTCCATGTTATTTCTTGCACAGCAGAGTAGGCAGTGGGAACTAAGTGTGAAGACGCGTCGTTCTCTACTTTCTGCCCAATTTTCAAGATAGTTTTTGTGTTGGGTGAAGAAACTCACTTCTGCACTAGCTCTTGTGCCTTGTTACCATAGTGAGAAAATGGAAATAATGAATTTCTCCGAGTAGGAATCGAACTCACAACGACACCCTCTGATTAGTATTTAATATAATATTATTAATTAAAGAGCAATAACTACATATAATAAATAGCTTTTTTTTTTATTTTTAAGGAATACTTGCATTTTCGGTAACGAGGAAGAACATTAATGTTTAAGCGTTTTGTCTTTTACAACGTTTTATCCGGCCGAAAAAAGACACATTAAAATAAAAGTAGACTATGCTCCTACCTCGCTTTCAAGTCTTTCAACATTCGCTTCGCTCGAAGCAATGACCAAAAAAAACTCTTACAAACTTAAAAAATAACTTATAATTCGTAATAGCCCCTGCCTATATCGCTTTCATCTCTTTCAACATTCGCTTCGCTCGAAGCAATGACCAAAAAAAACTCTTACAAACTTAAAAAATAACTTATAATTCGTAATAGCTCCACTCGACCAAACAGCGAACCTACCGCTGAAAGCATTTTTTTTTATATTTTCACTATATTATTTATTGTTATCACAAAAAAGGCGATTGTTGATACTCGATTAACAAACTTTTCTTTCATAAATTTATTAAGAAATTCTCTGAGAGATTAAAATTCCATCCAAACTTTCGATATTACTTGAAAGTTGTTCAGTTTTTGGGCGATGAATGAATATAAATAAGCGTCGTTGAAACTGCTCGATCAGGCACAAATTTAATTGGTTCAAGCATTTCAGCGGCACGAGGTGTGACTGTAAAACCGACTGGTTGTGGGTTCGATTCCCACTCGAGGAGATGAAATATTTACTTAAATTTATATTTCCATTTCTTCGCTCTGGTGTCGAGGTTAAGCGCGGCGTTGAGTTCTGCCACTCAACACGCAATGCCTCCAGAAATCGGCACAAAGTGGGGAACGGGAGTGTCTTAACACTGAGTTCCCTCTGCCTACCCTGCTGTGTGCGGGATACAGCGTGAAGCTGATAAAAAAAAATCAATTTCTAATCTAGAGGGCCGTCGTGGCGCAGGGGCACAAGTAGTGACTGTAAACGCAAATGGTTGTGAGTTTGATCCCCACTCGAGGAAATGAAATATTTATTTAAATGCATATTAATATTTTTTCCCTCTGGTATCGAGGCAAAGCGCTGCGTTAAGTTTCGTCACTTAACATGCAATGCCTTCAGAATACGGTGGAAAATAGGGAACGAAGTGTCTTAACACTAGGTTCTTTCTGCTTACTCTGCTTCGTATGGAGCGGGATACAATGTGATAAAAAAATACTATTATTTTCTAATTTATTTATTATAAAACTAGCGACCCTGATTTAAAATAAATTACTAGTGAGAATATACATCTATGCGTAAAAAATATGATTGTTTTTTCCTTGTAAAATATTTGATTTCGATTATGTTTGCAATAAACAATTATATTTATCTATCTATCCTATACATTAAAAACTAAAGTTTGGGCTAATTTAATAAAACACTTTATATCTATAGATTTATTTTTTTTGAACCAATTGAAATAAAAAACAGTAAATGTTAAAGGCAGTTGACCAAAACAGTAAAAAGTACATTTAAATTGGTTAGGCCAATTCTGTGAATAGCGTGCACAAATGCACAGACAAAAAGACATATAGAAAAAGGGCCTGAAAAAAGGTCCTTTTGCATAGTTGATGCCCTCGACAACAGATTTTCTATCTTTCATGTACAGACAGCGATCAGTTACAATTTTATCATATGTATTATATATGAACTTAAAAAACTTAGAACTTAGAACTTAGAAAACAGACATATATCCAAAGGCGTCATGACTCAGGGATTGCGTTATATTGTAAACGCGATGGTTATGAGTTCGATCTCGCCTCAGAGGAATAAAAATATTTTTTACGTACACGTTGTGCGGCGAAATTCAACGACTTCTTGTTACCAAAGCCAGGAAATGATAATAATTGATTTCCTCGAGCAGGAATTGAACCCACAAACGACGTGTCTCTGTATACGCGGAGTATAACTACACTCTCTCCGGTCGAATTCGAGACATTGCATATTGAGTGACGAAACTCAACACTGTGTTTCGTTCGTTTCACCAACAAGCAAACAACTTAAGCACAAATAAATTACATTCAGTAAAAGGATTATCACAGCTTAATTTAATTCATTTTTTAAACGTTTTGGCAACTTCAAAAAATAACTGTATACTCATTTACCACATATTTATCACTATAGAAAATATAACTTTAAACCCACTAAATAGTAAAAATTTTACCGAGCGTTAAATATTTAACCGGCATATTCAGTAAAACTATTGCGGTTCAATTTCACAAGTAACTTTTAAAGTTGGCGCGATAACAGTGAGTCGAGAGTCGTTGCGGACTCAAATACCGTTTAAACTTGCAATTTTACACTCGGTTATTTCACTTTTTGGCTGAATTTTATTTAACTTTGTTATCCTAGTGGGGATTTTCTGTCTTTTTCCATAATTTTATATGGACTTTAACTTGACCTAAGAAGTACTTTTTTTAGCTTCATATATCCAGCATATAGAAGGGTAGACAGAGGGGCAGTAAGGAGCAGTATTAAGAAACTAAGCTTCCCGCTTTTTTTTCCGCTGTATTTTCGAGACATTGCATGTTAAATGGTGGAACTCAACGCCACGCTTTGTCTTGTTACCACAGTGAGAAAATGAAAATACTTCATTGCTCCTGAAAATGAAAGTATCATCGTCGCGTTAACAAACAGTTTACGACTGCTAAAGTATTTTTTATAGTATTTATGCATCGATTTTGCTGCATTTTGCTTGAAATTCGCCGCGTAACCAAAACGTATAGAATACTTCCCGTAGACCTACAGTCATGAAATTTGGCATGAATTGAGAATTACCATAAAAAAATAACAAAAATGTGTAAAGTGAAAATTTATAGGTATTTCATATTTGTATTTCATTTCATGCAAAATGCCCGCAAATTTTTGTAAGTTGTACTTCCCGTTAGCCTACAATGCTAAAATTGGTACGGAAGCCTCGGAGGGCAACCTTAACTCGCACTTAATTTTTTTTTATATTGTGATAACAAATCTGTTACACAAATACGATGACAATAAGATTGATGCCAATCGAAGATTGGAGATTCATTAGGAATTTCGGACATAATTAATGCTTTCGATTTCAAGTAGTAATATGACAGCACTTAAAAATACCATTTATTTAGCAAAATCGTTTATACTCGTACATTTTGTAAGCTTAATAGAAATCATTTAATTTGTTACCAAATGAAAAATTCAAGAGAATATCTTACGTGAGGCCAGTAGTGGTGCGGGGGCACTCGGGGAAAGGAAATATTTAATATTTTCATTCCCTCGCTCTGAGACAAAGCGCGGCGTTGAGTTCTGCCACTCAACATGCAATCTCCTCTAGAATTCATCGGAAATTGGGCAACTGTATCTTAATGAAAGCAGAGTGTCTTAACCCTAGGTTCCCAGATTCGCTCTGCTTATCCTGCTATGTAGAGGATACAGGGTGAAGCTTTAAAAAAAGGCTTGTAGAGAGCATCATTAAGAAAATTTCTTGAAATTCCTACGGGAACGGCTAAGAGAACAAATATTTTATAACTCACGAAAGCCAAGTTGCGGGCGGCCACTAGTAAAATACTAAAGTACATTTTGCAGATTTAGTCATTTAATTTATGTTGCGTTTTTTAAGTTAAACCTTCACGTAAATCATTTGAATTCCCGTTCAGTGCCAGACACTCGTGCCAACTTTATTATGCGTTTCGACCAAACCAAGGTGGTTAACACTTTATAATAACTTTACAATACCTTACATACATTTTCAAAATATATACCTCTTTAGTAACAAAACCAGGCCAGTTGAGGCCAGTCGTGGCGCAGCGGCACGAGGTGTGACTGTAAAGCCGACTGGTTGTGGGTTCGATCCCCACTCGAGGAGATGAAATATTTACTTAAATTTATATTTCCATTTCTTCGCTCTGGTGTCAAGGTTAAGCGCGGCGTTGAGTTCTACCACTCAACACGCAATGCCTTCAGAATTCGGCAGAAAGTGGGGAACGGAGTGTCTTAACACTAGGTTCCCTCTGCCTACCCTGCTGTGTGTGGGATACAGCGTGTAGCTGATTTATTTAACAAAACAAAGCGCGGCGTTGAGTGAAGCCATTCAACATCCCAGCTTCACATTTTTGATAAAAATCGGTGGCGATTTAAAGACTTTTCTATATAAACTTTCAACCCCTTATTTGAACCCTTAGGAGGTGAATTCTAAAAAACCATGAAACACGTGTTCCATGAAATATTTTTAAAAGTCGAATTTCAAATTTTATAAAAATCGGTGCCGATTTAAAAAAACTTTTAACCCCTATTTCATCCATTTAGAGTTTAAATTTTTCAAAATCCCTTCTTAGTGGATGTCCTAATTAAAATAAACATCTATCCAAATATTACGTTTATACTATCAGCAGTTACAGCTGTGCGTGCGTCTTACCTCAGTCAGTCGGAACATGTCCTTTAATGTAAATATATAGATTACCGGCTGCGCATTCGGTATTTTATAGAATACCTAGAAAAGTTCACATATTACCTACATGGTTTAGATATTCTACATATTTCCGAAGTATTGTACAGAATACCGAATTATACAGATTGCCGATAACATAATATACACCAAAACTCTTAATAATTTATGTTTGTACACTATTTATTCTTTGTAAAACCCTTTATATCCTAATTTAAATTATAGAGCTAAAATAAACATTCTAAATCTATGTTCAAAAGAACAAAGAAATAGAATTGCTAAGTTACTTTGTTCACAGACTAGCCGCCCCCGCGTGGCTTTACCGGTATCAACTACATCAATATATATTTCATATTATTCAAGTATATTTCGATTTCGATTTCGACAATTGATTGATTAATTTAGTATGATTATTTATACTGTTGTACACTTCATAAATCGTAATTTAAACTTGATCGCCAAAATATGATATTTAATAGAAACATGTTTGGTTATTTCGTATTTATCTAGGTAGGTGGTAACGTGTACGACAAACATTGAATTCCCGCGTAAATGCCAATACATTGCACCTCAACTCCCTCTATTTTTCAGTGAAAGTCGTATATAAAACCTGCTATTCCGGAGATTAGTCCGAAAGATTGACAGACAGACAAAAAAAATGATTGTGTTATAGTATCGTTTAAAATATAACTATAATTAAGCTGTTTGAAAAAGCACGGTTATTTTGAAATCACCAACAGACACTACAATTCTATTTATATATTTACATTTAAAATGCTCAAAATACAAATGCTTAATTAATGTAAAGCTCACCGTAGCGTTGTTTACAATACTCGTTTGTTGTGCAACATCTCATTTTACATTATGATTTCATTTTGTAAACAGAATAGGAATGATGTTATAAAAAGAGCTTTTTTCGTGAATATCGCTAATGTATACAAATACTTTTTTATTTACACGTATTATGTTAGCTGTGTTTGCTTTTATTTCGTTTTAGACTGGGAAAATCTTTTACTTATTTGGATTATAGCCATCTTGGCGCAGTGGCACAGGACTCTGACTGTAAACGCGACGATTATGAGTTCTATTCCCGACTGGGGGGAATTAATTATTTTTATTTTCTCGCTCTACTAATAAGGCGTTGAGTTTCGCAACTCAACACTGAGTCTTTTGGAAATTTGGCGAAATGTAGGGAACGGAAAGGCATAACTGCTTCCGCTGTATCCTATTATAGCGTGAAGCTATATAATTTACATTTTTATTTTGTCCTTCTTTGTAAATGAATTTATTCTGATATAATTAATTCCGCTATACTTGACCGTTGTCAGTCTCAAACAAATAATGTTATTGACACTTAATTTTACCATATTTTGATGTTTACGGAAGTTTTTTCCGCGAAACATGAAAGATGTAGAGAAAGCTTCCTATTTTTTTATATTTTTGTCTGAATATAAATTAATTTAAAATAATTGTTCTTTACTTAATATTTTAACTATAATAATAAACTGTGATAACTATTCTTGTTTTATATATTTTGATTTTATTATTTCTATCTCTTCGACTATCCTATCACTTAGTAGGGTAAAATCTAGTGTGAAGATCACCACCACCGTTCACCACTTTCCGCCTAACTTTGATTTGCGTATTATTGAGTAGTAGAACTCAGACCCCACAATTTATCTATTTTTTTTTTCAGCTTCACGTTGGATTCCACACACAGCAGGGTAGGCAGAGGGAACCTAGTGTTAAGACACTCCGTTCCCCATTTTCCGCCATTCTGGAGGCATTGCGTATTGAGTGGCGGAATTCAACGCCACGCTTTCCCCTCGACACCAGAGCGAAGAAACGAAGATAAAAATGTAAATAAATATTTCATCACCTCGAGTGGGGATCGAACCCATACCAGTCGATTTACAGACACACGTTGAGCCCCTGCGCCACAACTGGCCTCAATATCTATTTTTATCAGAAGAAAATTAAAATAATTTTAATATTATGTAATGAACATGGGACGAATCGAACCAACACTTGCAGATAGACTCTTACTGTTCTGCGCCTCTATTGCATCAATAATAATGTATTGTTTAAAACCAATTATACTCAGCCTAAAAAGAATTTGAATTTCTCAAGAAATAAAAATTAATATTTGTTAAATAGGTTTCTCCCTCTGATCTCTAAATTCCAAATTCATTTCAAGTTAAAACTTCAAAAGAAAACTGTGTATTTTTTTTGTATAATATAATTGCACTCACAATAGTACTTCTTAATCCATATGTTATCGGCAATGTGTATAATTTGGTACTCTATACAAATAATTCGTTAATATATATTATAGAATATCTAAAACGTATAGATAATGTATGAAATATTATTTATTTTTTACTTTTTTTTTATAGAATACCTAGGTATTATATAAAAAAACCCAGTGCACGGTAGCGGTAGTTGGATGTATAAGACGAGAGCAAGGAAGGTATGGACGTACAGGCAGGCAGGCATGTAATAGATAATAATATTCAAATTACCCAGGCAATGTATGGCATTGCCTCAAATGTTCAATACATTGTCAAAGTTTTGTATAAAATACCGAAATTATACAAATTGCCGGTAACATATAGGCACCTACATATAATAAAATGTATTTGTTCACAATATGGATATTAATTTTAAAATGATAATGTTATTAGAGCACGAAAGTAATTCAGATGAGATAATAAATAATTATGTAGTACATGCGAGTGAAGCCGCGAGCGGGTCGCTAGTATATAACATTTCTTGATTTCACTCTATATATTTATATCAACCACACAAAGTGTCATATATAATTTTTGTTAATATTATAAAGCTCAAGAATTATTGGTTTCCGAGTGACATGGGTTCAAATTCCGCAACGTTAAAATTTGTATAGGTTTTATTAAGAAAAAATTCTCATGTTAATCGTTTTGATGTAACTCATAGCAGTATCAGTTACCTCGGGCACTTAGGGAAGATTCACACCATACTATAGTGCCAGTCACGATCGTTCTCCGTCCAATCTCAATCTGTTAAAAATATTCTTATATGAGAAACAATGAGAGCATTCATAAATCGTTCTGGTCTAGTTCCAGTCTAATCACTCGTGTAAGAATATTACTCATACAATAATATGAGATCGGAGCGAGAACGAACCATGACCAGCACTCTAGTGTAAATCATCCTTTAGAATGTGTCAGGTGCCATACACAACTCTTTATTATTTTTAATATTTATTTTTAAAGTGTTATTCCACACTTAGGAAAGAAAAATACTTATTTAGAATATGTATAAAAATTTGAATGTAGCGGGACTCGAACCTGCGCCTTCTGCTCGGTTTCCAGGAGGTGCGGGTTCGTGTCCCGCTACGTTCAAATTTTTATACGTTATTAAAATAAGTATAACTCTTAATTATTTTCATTTATTTGACCATCCGTGCGAACCTGTAGGTAAAGGATAGTAAAATATAAAGATAAAATATCAAATATTAAATGCAGGACAGAAGTAATAACACACAGCATTTGTATATTAATTATTTTGAAATTTCTTCCCACTGACTGTGGTTACGACATCTTATTTAGGTTAAAATGTGTGAAATTACATTTAAATATATAACTAGATGGTTGTTTTAGCGTTAACTGCTAAGTGTGTACGACTAAGGTAAAAAAATATGACGGTATTTTTGTTGTATTTCGCAGATAGCAGAGTAGGTAGAGGGAACCTGGGAAACTAGTGTTAAGAGACTCCGTTCCCGTTAAGACACATCCGTTCTCAACTTTCTGCCGAATATTTGAGGCGTTGCGTAGTAAGTGGTAGATCTCGCTTTGCGTTACTAGAGTGAGAGAATAAATATATAAAATATTTGATTCTCTTATATTAGAATCAAACCCCCAACTGTCGTGCTTACAGTCATACGTTTGTACCCATGCGCCACAACGGCCTTCATATCTTGGTTAATTAAAAATTGTGGCGCAGCAGTCCAGCGTCTGACTATACTCAAAAAGTTTACAATGTCTTTAAAAGATCGAAAATTAGAAAACGGAGTAACTTAACACTAGGTTCTTTTTGCCAGCTCTGCTATATACGGGATGAAACGTGAAGGAAGCAAAGAATTGTAATGGGTAGCGAGTAATCTCAACGCAGTACTAAATGACAATTTTTTTTAACAATGTACAGTTCAGTTAAACATTTCTTCTAGTAAGAATTGCAATATAAATATTGTTTGCAAATTTAAATGATGTATCACAATGCCTTATTCTTTTAATTTTATGTAAAAAATTAAATTTAATAATGAAAAATCTCAGATTTTTTGTTATCTACAGAAGTAAATATAAAAATTGTCATATTTCAGATTTTTTTTGACGTAATCTGAAAAATCACCGATTTTTTTTCAAAATGAACTCACTCAATCACAGCTTAACAATCCATCGTTTACCAAAATCGAAAATTTAATTTCAGACTTTAGCCGTGTCAAAGAAATGTATAAAACAATTTACAAAATTGATTCATGTTGATTAGAATTTGAAAATGATTGAAAGTACAGACAAATGCTTTGTAAATTTTATCTTATCTGACATAAAAAAACAGACAAGATGGAAAAGAAAATGAAAAATACAATTATTTTTTTTTATAGTTACCTTTAACAATGAAGAAAATTGTAAGAATATTTTATGTAAGTGTAGTGTTCAATTCAGCCACTAAAATAGAATTAGGGCGGAAAGTGGGAAACGGAGTGTCTTAACACTAGGTTCCCTCTAATCACCCTGCTATGTGCGGGATACAGCGTGAAACTTAAAAAAAAAGAAATAAATTAAATATAATCATTCCAAAGCGCAACGTTGAGTTCCGCCACTCAACACGCAACGTCTCAAGAAATCGGCAGAAAGTGGAGAATAGAAGTGTCTAAATGGGAACAGAGTATCTAAACACTTTCCCTCTACCTATCCTACTGTATGTAGGATACAGCGTAAAGCTATGATCATTGCTATCAGCTAATATTGAACCCACAACTGATGCGTCTACCGTCAGATGCAGATCCACTGCGCGCCATGACGGCTGCTACTGGCCTAAACTAAAAAACAGTACTCAAAATATTTCACAATGAGGTCAAACCACATAGTTCATTTGCAGGAAAGCATAAATGATTGTGATAATTTTCTTATCAGTTGTTCAAGAATTTCCTTTCTGGACTTAGGCCTAGAACTATAGTAAATACTAGGACTTACATGTAAATTGAAAAAAAATATGTGGTTCAGGAAGAACAATTATTTAATTATTTTTTTATTTATTATTTTAAATTATTTTGGAACTCAACGCCCTGCATTGTCTCGTTCTCCAATGAGAATCAAACTCACAACCATTTTGTTAATAATGAGATGATCATTTTTATAGTCATTTCTCAATGAAATTAAATATTTAATATTTTTATTTCTTTCTCGCTCTGGTAACAAGACAAAGCGCGGTGTTGAGTTCTGCCACTCAATACTTGCGTATTGCTTTAAAAATTTGGCTGAAAGTGGGAAACGGAAATGTCTTTCTACACTAGGTTCCCAGGTATCTTCTGCCTACTACTATGTACGAGTTACAGCGCGCTTCACGCTGTAACGTGAAAAGAAAAGAAAAGATGACAAATGTCAAAGAAAATTAAATGAGAAATCTTTTGTGTACCCCATTAATATGAGTTATTAATAAGTCATCGTACTATAACTAAAATAACAAAAGCAAATTTTCTAAGCACAAAAAACGCCTACATAATGCTACATCATACTTAAACAAACATAAAAGCTAAGCTGAAGCGTTCGTTCAAGTCATCTATTATAATTATAATCCCTAAAATTATTACACAAACAAATATTTTATTAAATTAATTTTAAAAATATATATTCAAAATTTTTAGTTTTAAAATTTTATTAATTTCTTTTTTAGGGGTTCCGTACCTCAAAACCTACCTTGCCTGTTCGTACGTCTGTCATACCAATACCAATTATCTGAAGATCCCGTGGAAGTATCAAGCTGAATTTAATACTAAATATTCCAGTCTACGATCCCTTGGAACACAAAAAATCAAGCATTTAAGCAAAATGAGTGCCCCCAAATTTAAATTTGTCAACTTTTATAAGTTGTATTACCCGTTAGTACAATCATGAACATAGTACGGAACCCTCAGGAAGCGAACCCGACTCGCACTTGGTTTTTTTATCTACATGCTTTATCCCGCGCTAGACAAATAAAATCAAGTTCCTTTCTGTTCGAACTCGAAATATTATGTGTTAAGTAGCGTAACTCAACGCCGCGCTTACTATTGCCAGTTTAGAAAAAAGAAAATAATTTCAAATAGGTTCGAAGCCATAGCCAAAGCGTTTACACTTAGATAGACCAAAAATTTTAAAATATAATATATAACCTTAATATGATAATATAGTGACCTAATAATTTATGATTTTACTTCATCACTACATTTCATCTGCGGCTACGTCCACGTGGTCGATATTAGAAACGTTGAAAGTGGCATGTGACGTACATACCTTGGCTACTGCAGTTCCAGTGTGATAAAAGTAGCAATATACATGTGGATTGTAAACGAGAAGAGCCATTGTGGGTTCAATTCCCCCTCGGAAGAATGAATTATGTTTTTGGGTATCGAAACAAGCGGCGTTGAGTTCCGCCACATTACACGCAAAGACTTGAAAATTTTGCGGTTCGTGGGGAATGAAATGTCTTAAGTCTGGACTTCATCTGCCTCCTTTACATACGGTATAAAATGTTGGCAATAAAGCTCTATTTTAGACTTACCACCTCCAGGGTACAAGAAACCTTAAAAAAATTAATAACTAAAATTGCAGTCTTATAAAATGTAAGCAAAATGTAAGGCGTATTCACGCCATCCAATAACTGCTGATATTGACAGGGTTGTCACTTTTAAAGTGATTTTTACCTATAAAAGTATTGTACCTAAAAATATGTCTTAAAATACATGAGAAAATAATTTTAAATTCTATAGAAAACTATTTTAAGCTTAATTAAAAAGCTTATATTTGATGAAATAAAAACAGAACAAACATTTTGAATCTGTATCCGTCATCAGTGGCATGTGACATATCAAATAAAACAATTTTGTAGACGTCTCTCCATATAAAATTTACTCGTGTGTTCTCCTACAATATGAAGCGAAGGCGATGTGATTTGGTACGCCGAAGTTCGAAACGCCATAAATAAAGAACTAAATTAAAAAAAAATCAGCTTCCCGCTACAGCTGTGTGCGGGATACATCCCGCACACAGCAGGGTAGGCAGAGGGAACCTTGTGTTAAGACACTCCGTTCCCCACTTTCTGCCGAATTCTGGAGGCATTGCGTGTTGAGTGGCAGAACTCAACGCCGCGCTTAACCTCGACACCAGAGCGAAGAAAATGGAAATACAAATTTAAGTAAATCGCCTCGAGTGGGGATCGAACCCACAACCAGTCGGTTTTGCAGTCACACCTCGTGCCGCTGCGCCACGACTGGCCTCGAACTATAAAGAACTGAAACTCAAAATTTACTCTCAATTGTTTTAAATGTTTTTAAAATTATAATTATGATCTAACGAACACGTTAAAATTACTTTAAAAATAAAGGTTATGAAATCATGGGCTGATATAAAGTAAATATTTTAAAATATGTATTTTAATAATTATTATTATATTATTGAGTCCCGTCGTGGCGTGTCAGTCATGGTGTCAGTCAGGGTAAACATGAGATGTTGTGGGGTCGATTCCCGTTCGAGGAAAGAAAACATATAGCACATATTTTCATTTTTTCGCTCTGGTGGACGATGCAAAGCACGGCGTTGAGTTCCGCCAGTCAACACGTAATGTCTACAGAATTTGGCGGTAAGTGGAGAACGAAGTGTCTTAACAATGGGTTCCCTCTCCCTACCCTTACTGTGTGCGGGAAGCTGATTTTTTCATTCGCCAGCGTTGAGTTCCGCCACTAAACATTGCATACTTAGTGGCGGATCTCAACGCCACGCTTTTACCTATACACCAGAACAACGAAATGGAAAAATAAATTTAAATAAATATTTAATGTCCTCTAGTGGGGATCGAACCCACAACCAGCCGCGTTTACAGTCACTTTGTGCCCCTGCGCCACCACTGGCCTCAGAAATATTTATTTGGTCCCTAGTATTTTTTATAAATGAACCATAAATGAATAATGTATTATATAAAATATTCATAATATTTTGACGAAGTGACAATCCTAGAATAGAATACCGAAGCAAGAATGCCCATTTCGAAGAAATTTATAGCCAACAATATGCCAGTAAGAGCTTCGAAATTCGTATTAACGTGATTGTTACGGTTACGTTAACGTTACGGCCACGTGAGTTTACGTAAATGTACACAATGGGAATAATTGGCGATGTTTGTTTGTTCCATACAGTTTCTAGCTATAACAGTTTAATAACATCTAACTGATTGTATGGAGGATTTAACTAGGATTTGCTATTGGATTAGAATATTATATCAATATATGTATGAGAAATATATTATTATAAAGGTCGTCGTGACGCAGCAGTATGGCTGCGTCTGACTGAAAATATGACAATCGTTGGTTCAATTCTCACTGGGAAATTCTTTCTTCACGCCGTATCTTGCAGACATATTGGTAGGCAGTGGGATCCTAGTGTTAAGCCACTCCGTATTCCATTTTCCGCCGAACCCACGAGCAATCACATTTACAGTGCCGATTTAAACGATTTCTAAAAGAAAGCTATCAATTCATGTGAACGTTTGTTCCCTTTGCCTATACTGCTTTGCAGAAGGAACTGCGAAGCTTATTTTTTAAATATTTTAATTACTGTACAGATATAATTTAAAAACTTCAATACAGAAATCTAACTAAATCTTTAATTTTTTTTTGGTATCTAAAATTTGTAAGAAGAAACTAATTGAAAACTGATTTATATAAAGCTTTCAATTTTTAATTAACTATTGATTGACGTGAGGTAGCGTGACTTTTAAAGTAGAAATTACGTTATTTTACAGTCTTCTTCGAAGCTGTAGTGTTATTTTAGTTAAATTTACAATCACCGATGTTGATTGCTTGGTAATATTGCATGTAGAATGGAGTAGCTTAACTCTGCGCTTTTCATATATGTATCGAATAATATATAAACCAAACCCACAACCGTCGCATTTACAATCACGACCGTGCCACTGCGCCACGACGGCCTCTATACGATATTTTGGTACAATAAAAGTCGTAGAAGTTCTAGCTCTTATCATATATTTAAATGGAAAGCGTTATGTCCTTCCAAATCGTACCCAAATTGCCGGTAAAAGTGTCGTCGCCAACAGTTTTATAGGGTCGCTTTAGAGTGAATAGTGCTGCTGAAATACACACATCCATTCCTATCCTCGTTGTTTATCGTCTCGGTTAAGATATCGGTGCATTTAAAACACTTTATTATATTAAAAAGAACTTAGGGATAAAAGTCGGGGTCGTGGGCGGCGGTAATCACTTACCATCAGGTGACCCGAACGCTCGTTTGCCTTGTCTTTTCCATAAAAAAAAAAGTTAGGGGCCAATTTAGTGGCAGAGGCACAAGCGCGTGACTGTAAACGTGACAGGTTGTGCGGCGTTGAGTTTCGGCACTCAACACACAATGCATCCAGAATTAGATGGAAGGCGTGGAAAGAAATGTCTTAACCCTCTGCGACTGACGTGGCTTAATTTTTGCAATTATACTGACGCGATAGTCCACGAGACACTTTTTCAATAGCAAATATTTTTATTGAATTAACTTATGCAGCTATTTTATTTATATTTATTAGATTTGTAGTATCTATTTAATGAAAAAATATTTTTTAATAAAGAAAACAATTTGTATTTTCTAAATTCTCTTTTCTCTAAGAATCTATTCTGTATCAATAAAGACACAGAAAATATTACAAAATCAACTTTATTATTTCAAAAAATATATTATTATTGCATTAATTAGTCTAGGGAATATGGAAATAAATTCAATCACACAAATTTGTCTCGATTTTTGACAAATATCAAAAGAAAATTGCCTTCGAATAATTACAGAAACAATACTTAGTCTCCTTTTTAGTTTTTATGGACAAATAAAACATATTTCTTTGTAATTTATTTAAATACAACGACTTACTGTGGTAGAGGGAGGATATCCTTGCCTGTAATATCCTTAGTGATAGCTATAAGCCTGCCAATTTTTCATTATTTCTGTTTCACTATATATTCATTTTTTTTCAGTTTTTCATATCATTCAGAACTGAATATCTTGCTATATTCAATTTATTTTTCTCTCTCTATTTCAAAAAAAATATTATTCTCTCTCCGTTAAATGATAAATTTAAGAGAGACATAGAAAAAAATCTTCGTTTTCAGGACATTTTTGATACAGTATAAAGCTATTTAAACTGCCAAGTCCAGCATTTTATGAAAGGCTAGACAACCGACGAGTTGTACAGCTGCAATAGCAAATAAAACATTTCTTATCCAATATGGATATCACTTTACCTCATGTGTGATTGTAATCTGCAATTATAACGAGCTTTCTTATATAATTTCCGTTTTTTAAATATGATAAGAAGACAAAGTCTTTATAAGGCCTTGGCAATAGCCAAGTAAAAAGTACTTTAAGAGCAAAAATACTAATAATAATAATATTTATTTTATTTTAAATTTTAATATTATTATTTATAATTTATGGTAACAGAATCTAATTCTGTACAATTAACGCAAAATAATACAAAAACACACATTATCTAAATAAGAAACAGAATGAAAAAACAACCATTTTACTGAGGACTACCAACCATTAGACCATAGAACCATTAGACTACCAGTCTAGTAGTTTGAGGCCAGTCGTGTTATATTTTCATTTCTTCGCTCTGGTGTCGAGGCAAAGCATGGCATTGAGCTCCTCTACTCAACACGCAATGCCTCCAGAACTTGGCGGAAAGCGGGGAACGGAGTGTCTTAACACTAGGTTCCCTTTGCCTACCCTGCTGTGTGCGGGATACAGCGTGAAGCTGATTTTATTACACGAGTGACATCACCTTTGGTCAACTACAGCTTGGCGTCTAACAAAAACAAGGAACTGAAAATAATCAAATTACCTGTTTCATTTCGCTTTAGAAATTAATTTACCACTGCGGCACAAGGGCCTTATATTGTTTTTATTTTTAGTAATAATACAGCAAACATAACATATAAAAACATTTTCATTATCGAGCAACAAGTGACATCAAATCTGATCAAATAATATAAAGTCCAAATAACTTAGGAAAGTTTCGCAATACTACTCAGATTACTTTCTAAAAGTATATGTAGTTGTTGCTGTCATTCACATAAATATAATAAAATATCTTTCTTTATTTTCTAGTCTTTTACGCAGAGTAGACCAAATTTTTACGTTCTGAGCATTGATTGTTGAATGGTGGAACTTAACGCCGCGCAATAACACACAATGCCTCCAGAATTCAACAGGAAGTGGATAACGGAAGTGTCTTAATGAGAACAGAGTGTCTTAACACTGGGTTCCCCCTGCCTTCGCAGTGCAGGATAAAGCGAAGTAAAGCGAAAAAAAAGTGTACGAACAACACCACGAAATATTTTAAAAGCTTGAGAGAGATTTATGTCAAGTACGGCTAAAGTCTTACCTTACAACCACTAGTGTGACAATTATAAGCTTTTAAGTCACTCTGAAATTCAACGTCAGAAAATATGATAAATGTGAAAAAGCTGTTATGGTGTGATTTACTTTCGTTTTTTCTTTTATTCCATTTTTTACGTATGAATATTACGTATTTTTTTTTTCGAAAGGTTACTACTTGTACCGTTTTCATTTTATACACGTCAAAGTGTGAGTACAAATCGTATTTAGTTAAAACTTTATATAAAATTATTTTTTGAAGTTGCTGTAAGTAGTGAAAAATGTTTTGTTTTGTTCGCCGCCTATAGCACTTCAAACCATTTAATTATTTAATTTACTTTATTTTTGTCACATAGTTCATTAATTTTAGGTCGTTGGTTTTTTATATATAATGTATTATATATATATATAAAAAGGACATGTACCTGACTGACTGAGGTAAGACGCACGCACAGCCATAACCGATGTGCGTAGAAACGTGAAATTTGGACAGATGTTTATTTTCATAATCTGGACATCCACTAAGGAGGGATTTTGAAAAATTTTAACTTTAACCCTTTAGGGTTAAAATTTTTCAAAATGAAATAGGGGTTGAAAGTTTGTATTGAATTTTTTTTAAATCGACACCGATTTTTATAAAATTTGAGATTTAGACCCTTAAAAATATTTCATTGAACATGTGTTTTGTGGCTTTTTAGAATTCACTCCCTAAGGGTTCAAATAAGGGGTTGAAAGTTTATATGGAAAACCGCCACCGATTTTTATAAAAATTTAAATTCAGACTGTTAAAAATATCTTATTTAACACGTGTTTCGTGGTTTTTTTAGAATTCACCCCTAAGGGTGCAAATAAGCGGGCGACGCTCCCCGCGCCCACTAGTATTTTATAATCTATTTCACCTTAGTTGAAAGTTAAAGTAAGAAAGTAAAAAAGAAACTTTTGACTACAAAAATAAAAAAAAATACGCTTCCACATTCAAATAAAAATATTATAGCGGTAGAGATACATCGAGGTAGTCATAGCATTGTGTTTCCATTAAGTCCAGTAACGAGAGCTTGCGCCTGCAGGTGTTGCATTTGACATTTAGTGAATGGAAAATTATTATGAAAAGCACGCTTGAAGCTTAAAATTAGCTTACATTTTCTGTTATGCAAAGTGCTTACGAATGCGGAATGATAAACGTTCAAATGCTCCCTTGCGTTGTTAAAATGGTCTTACTGATCTTTCAGTACATATAAACTAATGATCAAAATATTGAACTTTTGTAACTTAATTGTGTACAGTTCTGCGCCTGTACACATGAAATATTGTGAATTCGATTCCTACTTCCCGTTTCCAGAATTAGGCGGAAAGTGGAAACGGAAGTGTCTTAAAACTAGGTTCCTTCTGCCTATCGTTCTATACACGGGATACAGTGTGAAACTAAAAAACACAATTTTTCATATTTTATTTGCAATATATGTTAAAATATTCGATGAAGCCTAACCTCTAAATCGTCTCATACACCCATTACTGTTTATGTATTGTAAAAATCCAGATATGCCTCCATACATCACGGGAGATGAACGGATAACCAAATCTGTATATTTAAACTCGATTTAGGGTAAAATACAGCTTCCTTCTCCGATACATTAATTGTGTGTTTTATCGCTGTAAAGCTTTAGGCTTACGTGCATTGTATATGTTCCTATTTTTTTAATGCATATAAAAAAATATAATTTGTGCAAGACAATTCAATTGAAATAATTAAAAAATTATAAGTTGAAGTGACATACTAATACATATCTTCTTATTTAAAAAGTTTATTTTTTTAGCTTCACGCTGTATCCCGCGAGGTGGATAGCAGTGCAGACATAGAGACCCTTACCGTAACACGTTGCCTTAATTTTGTTTGTTCCATCACAAGACCTCCTTATATCCACGCTGGTTAAATCTACAGAGGAAACGGATGTTCCGTTTTCTTTTGAAGAACTCGAAAACGTCTTAGCAGATTTAAGAGATACTAGTCCAGGTGAAGATGGTGTATATTATTCTTTCAATACTAGATTTAATGGAAAGGCTAAACGCGTCTTTTTAAATTTAATTAATAATATATTTCAATCAGGCGCTTTTAATTCCCGTCCATTCTTTGATGTTCCTCAGCCATGACTTTCTTCTATCGCCATCTTTTATTTTTCCAGAATCTCTTTTTCAGAATTATTATGGTTTGCAACAGTTCCTAGTATCGATCATGTCCTACATACATGTCCTGAATATGCAACTTTACGCAAGTTAACGGTTTGCAAAAGTTTGCGTTTTTGGTCAACCTGGCGTAGTACTTCGTCAGCTTCATGCTGTATCCCGCACACAGCAGGGTAGGCAGAGACTGGCCTCCACGTAATACTTCGTCATTAGATATTTTGTCAATCCAAGAAATCCTCGAAATATAGACGGGTTTATATGCTCAAATTTCAACGGCTTCTATATGTTTTCTAAGATTCTCTTTAATGGTCCAAGACTCGCATCAATATATTATACAATTATGGGCCACATGCAGTTTTGAAACAGACGTACACATAAAGGGATTTTGATTTATTTGTTACAGAGTACCTTTTTCATCTGCTTCACCGTTTTTTGGGGATTTTTAAGTAAAAAAGAAACTCTTATAAGATCACTTTGTTGTCCGTCTGTCTGTCTGTTTGTCTTTATGTCTGTCAAGAGCCTTTATTTCAGAAATGCTTGGAGATATCGAGTTGAAATTCATAGTATATACTTAGATTTACGGGCCCATGATTTTCTAAAAAAAAATATTATACATTTCTACAATTATTTAAAAATAAAGAAACTAGAATTATAAAATTTAGCAGCTAGCATCTACAAGTGTAATTCAGGAAAAATCTGAAAAATATGCATTTGTAGTTCAATCAAAAATAATAATAGCCTTAAAAGAGGGCAAAATATGGTATTAAAGCCGCTTGTTTGCTGCAAGGAAAGTATAAGATGAAAAGGCTCTAAATGTTGCTTGAACTTCAGAAAAATCGCGAGACCTCCAGTTTTTGAACGGAACTCTCGGTGGGCGAGCCCAACTCGCGCTTGTCCGGTTTCTGATCCAAATCCAAAAAAAAAGATCAGAATAAAATAATGATTGAACTCACAAAACAACAACAAGCAAAATATTATATTATAAAGAAATTGTAATATAACTAAAACTAAAACCTCAAAATCTAAGAAGCGATAGAACGCAAACTAGTTAGATACGTGATATTACTACGAACGGGACCATCTGCTGTAGAATTTGGCCCAGTTTTTTTTATAGGCCCGCCGGGAACTAATACCTACTATGTACTTAGTTACACTTTGACAGCCAACTTTTAATACTCCGCATGCTTTACGACCGAAGTAGGTTAGTATTTTATAAATGTAAAAGATACGAATTACTAAATTAGAGGCCACAAGTGTACGACTGTAAATGCGAGTGGTTGTGGATTCGATCCTCATTCGAGGAAATAAAATATTTATTTAAAATATACTTTCTTTTCTTCGCTCTGGAGTCGAGGCAAACACGCGATGCCTCCTGAACTGAATGTCTTAATACTAGGTTCCATCTGCCTACCCTGCTGTGTACGGAATACAACGTGAAGCTAATACGGAATTAATTATTATATATTTATATTAATTATAATTATATTTTTTTGTGATTTCGCGTTCGAATTTCGCGCTGTATCCCACATAAATCAGGGTAGGCAGAGTAGAGCAATCTAGTTTAAGATACTTTGTTCATAACGCACCACCCTATTTTTGAAACATTGCGTGTTGGGTGACGAAACTTAATGCTTTATTTTGTTGCCAGAAACTTTATTTTAAGCTTTATTTTGTTACCAGTAAAGGAAATAAAAATAATTCATCTCCCCGAGTGAGAATCGGATCCATAACCGTCGCGCCTTACAGACATACCCCATATGACTATTATTTCTGTTTTTTTATCAACAATTAAAATGTGAATTAGCGACATTGCCTGTCTTTTTGCAAAACTGCGTTACGTTTGGTATTACCAAAGCAAGAAAAAGAAAATAATTTATTCCCCCAAATGGAGATTGAATCCACAGCTATCGCGTTTACAGTAAGCTTCACGCAATTTTTCTTCTTCTTCGTCACAAATATCTCCTCTCAATATACAATGCCAGATCCAGAATTCGGCGGAAGGTGTGGAACGGAAGTATCTTAATAGGAATGGAATGTCTTATTACTAGGTCCCCAGCGCTTAACACTCAATGTCTCAAAAATTTGCCGAAAAGTGAGGAACGGTGTGTCCTAACGTTAGGTTTCCTCTGCTTAACCTGCTATATACGAGATACAGTATAAAGCTGAAAAAAAATTAATTTCACTTATATAAAAAATATATCATTATTTTACTGAAAAATATATAATAAGTACTTCGCTAATTTAATTTATTTAAGAATTATGTCCCTAAAATGAGCGCCTCGATTGCTAAACTTAAAAAATTGTCGACCGCAAATGACTCTTCAATTAAGCTATCCCCTAAAACAACACTCGAGTTATTTAAGTGATTGTCAAAAGGCATTTTTTTTAATATACGAAAAACGTCTTTATAAATTTTTTTATAATTTTAAGTAAGTATACACATTTTATTGGTTTATAAGGCTCCGTGTCTTAAAAGAAAAAATCGGTCAAGTGCGAGTCGGGGGATGCCACAGTGGGTTCTGAACCCACTGTGGGATTTCAAAATTGTAAGTCAACGGAAAATACAACTTATTAAAGTTAACAAACTAAAGTTTGCGAGCGAGTTTTAAAAAAAACTATTTTGTTCCGTTTACTAAATCGAAATTTTGTACCAAAAGTACATAATTCAAGAACATCATATTTTTACTTCTACCCACTCGAGAGGATAAGGCGCTAAGACAGCAATTTCCCAGGCTAATATTTTACGGACCCGAGGATGAAATGAGAAATGTTTATTATATGAAGAATATTTACGTTGGAAGATAGGCTGGCTGTTATAACCTAGAGATAACAACTTAGCAGATAAAAATCTTTTCAAAAATATTATACTTTAAGCGGATTTTTGCTATATGCTATATAAATCTAATTTCTATAATTGTTGTGAACGTATGTTTGTCATTCTATTATTCCTAAACGGATCAGTTCGACGCCATCCGTTTAGGTATACGTGCAGCCAATTTGTTTTGCGTTTTTAGGATTCCGTGCCTCAAAAGGTAAAAACGGAACCCATATAGGATCACTTTGTTGTCCGCCTGTCCGCATTTTACTCAAGATTAAAATCAGTATAAGTGATCAAAATCTATAGGGTAATTCCCTGTGGACCTACAGTTACGAAAATTGGTAAAAAGTAAGAACTCATAATACAAATAAAGGAAAAATTTAATAAAAAAAATAATTATAAACTCATATTTGTACTTAATTTCATACAAAATGCATGCATATGCCCGCAACCTAAGCTTGTCAATTCTTATAAGTTTTACTTCCCGTCGATCTGTAATCCTGAAATTGGTACGAAACCCTCGCTAGGCGAGTCCGACTCGCAATTTACCGGTTTTTTTTACTAAGAAAATTCAAATTTCAAATTTAAAAGTGTACTTTGGGAATATTTGTGAGTCTAAATCTCAGAGTAAACATAGCTTCAAGTTTACTTTGTAATCCGCATATAGCGGGGTAGGTACAAAGAACCTATTGTCAAGACACCCCGCTATCCGAATTCTACCGGAAGTTGAGACAATAAGTATTGACATTCGTGTAACATAAACATAATTAACTACCCCACCTGGGGAGGGAGCCCAAAACCAATTCAATTCAATTATATACACAAATAACATAAGTAGTATCATATATATCTAAATAAATTGTTAATTTTCACTTTCACATTGCCGCCGTTCCCCCTTAATCTTGTGCTAATAAGTCCCGGATTATGTTTCCTTTAGATTCAGCAAACAATAGATGGCACAATGGAAGTAAAAGCCGCTCCAATAGGATAATATGGCGGGATTAACGATATATACGAGTATTCACTTGTTTCATTATGTACCACATAATGGTGGAAATTTGGTTATATAATTTTGGTTTAGTAAATTTTAATTAAAATTCTATTAGTTCGAAGAAAAAAATATTATGTTTATATTATAAATGTTATATATCGTATAAAAAAACTATTACAAGGTGTTGGTTCATTCCATACAAAATGAGTACATAGGCCCACAAATTTTAGTTTGCCAACTTTTGTGATGCGTGCATCTAAGCCTCAGTCGACGCCATAATACTAAATATACATTATAAATCTGGTTAAAGACTTACGTTCAATAAGCATTTCAACTTACCAATCCGAAAAAAAATATTACAAACATTCCTCAAGTTCGTATCGAACTCACAATCATCGTGTATACAGGTTAGCTACAACTGTTCAGTTGCTACTAAAAATTAAAGCCATTGAAAAAATTATTTAACAATTTTCTATAAAATAAAAGCATAGAGCTCTTCAAATTCACGTTATATTTAAATAACAAATTATTCTCAGCGAGCACTCAGAGAGGGATAAACTAGGCCATTTTACCTCTGGTATTGTTTCTATTGAGAGTTACTGAATTTTTCAAATGCACTTCTTTGTGTATATCTGGAATAGCTATCATGAGCTTTTGTTGGAATAATATTTACGTCCTTTAAAAGCTATCGAGCTACACAGCGCCTGAAAAATATTATGAATTGAGGTTCTAAGATTCGTATAGGAAATCAGTCGCTCGCTTTTTATGTTTTTGTATTAAAGAACAAACGCACGACTCCACGCACCTGTGACAATCTATGAAGCTACCCTTATAAAGCTCATAAATATCTAATTTGTTCATTTGCAAACAACCGCCCGACGTCGTAGTGGCACAGCGGCACCGCGACTGATTGTAAGCGCTCGAATGACCTCTAGAAATAATCCAAATAAACATACAAAACCCATACATAAAATTTTCAAGCCAAAACGATAATATCAGTTAAGATACAAAAACAGGCATCGGGCTAGAGATAACAATGTTAATTTTAAGTCCCTAATATCAGCGTTATAAGACATTATGCCGGCTGTTGCTACCCCTAATAGGAAGATAAGGGTTCTTTACAAATTATATTAGTCAATGTATGTTAAATTACCTAGCGGTTACAATTGTACGAAAGGTACTTATGTGAATAGATAGATAATCTTGTGCAATATGGATTAAAGTAACTTGGTGGAACTTTACTTCGACCTTTTCTTTTGTCTTGTTAATAGAGCGAGAAAATGAAAATATTAAATAAGTCATTCCCACGAATGGGAATCGAACCTACAACTGCCGTGTTTTTAGTCACACGCTTGTTGGACAGCGCCACGCAAAGCAGCGCAGTGTTGAGTTCCACCAGTCAATTCAAGTCAACATAAAATTCTTAAGTCTAAAAAAAGTATTTTCAAACTCGATTATAAAAACAGGAAAGCAATCAAATTAATGTACAATAAAAACCAACTAAGTGAAATCAAATGTACAAACATTTTGGAACTGAAAAATTAAATGTAAATTTGAAGTAAAGTAACGTATTTAGACGTTAGACGCAGACGACCTGAACTCCCAAATTGAAAGTTAAACAAATAAAACTCGTATCATAAAATCTGCTTTAATTTTCACGAAAATATATCTGTGAAGCTAGAGTAAAGGGCTGGCTTTTTTTATTATTCTGGAAAATTTTAAAGCTAAACTAATTCTGACGTTAGAAAAACCATGCTGGAACTTAGCTCTGTAAGTTCCACGACTCAACACAAAATGTCTCGAGTTGGCGCAGAAAGCGAAGAATGAAATGTCTTGACACTAGGTGCCCTCTGCCTAATTTCGTTCGAACTTAATCTCGAAGTGTTTGATAATAAGCGCGATTGTTATGAATTCGATTCCCGATTAAGGTAATAAATTATAACATTTATGTATCTATAATACATATTTATATTACTGCATACTTATAAAATACTATTATACATGTTTGTATAAATTATAAATATGTATCTAAAAATTTATACTTTTTTTCCCGGAAATACATAGATAGTAGATTACATTCATCGTTGATTTCTACTACTCAATCACAAATGTTTGGAAAGTGGAGAACGGAATGCTAAGTCGGTTCTTTGTACTCACCTTTCTATATAAAATAATACTATATCGGCTACCACAAAAAAACCATTCTAATAACTATATAGCTCCATGTTGTGGAGGACAGGATTTAAAATAAATGCTCGTCAAATAATAAATTTCGTTAGCCCTTTAAATGTTTGACTTATTTGATTAGAAGATCTCTCGAAAATGTAATTTCCAGATTAACGGATCATTATATGTAAATAAGGCCATCGTGGCGCAAGTGTACAAGGATGTAACTGTAACGCGACAGTTGTGGGTTCGATCCCTTTTGAGAGAATGAATTATTATTTCTTAAAATTATCATTTCTTTCCTCCGGCTTCAAGGCAAAAGTGGGGAACGGAGAATCTTATCACTCCCTCATACCTACCCTTGCCTACCCTTGCTGTATACAGGATACAGCGTGTAATCTAATCTAATGTATAGATACCTTTGTATATTTACATGATGTGTCCTTAATAGAGTCCTGTCATTCTTTTAAGATGACAACTTGAATATAAATATTACTATAATTTAAAAACTATATGAATAAATATAACTAAAATTCATAATATTATAAATAAAATTAGCTACACTTAACTCTTTTATCGCCACTATATGGTGATACACATAATGATTATATTTATGTGAATTCAGGTCTTATATCGTTTATAGAATAATTATTTTATAGAGTCCAATTAGCTATAGTTATATCCCTATATATATGATTTTTTTTGTAAAACGATATTTAAAAAAAAATTATAATAAGCCTGGGTCAATTTTAAAACACAAAAAGTTAAGAAAATAAAGTAAATTTGGGCAATATTGAGATAATAATAATATGGCGAAAACGGGAGCCCAGATTCGAGCACCTAGTCGTTAAGTCGGAAAAGTTCAGGTACATTGAATCCGTAATACACAAGTCTGGAGGCATCGATCGCGATATCAGTTGAGATGGCATAGCGCGCCGATCTAAGAATCGGTCGGCGGTCAACATATCGGATAGAAGCGCATTGCTATATATCTGTCCCTGCAATAAGAGCAGGATATGAAGGCCAATTGGCTTACTAACGAGGACGTTCAAGACCTTATAAAGTGGAGGCAGTTGAGAAGGTAGACAGACCGTGACAACAAACGCTGGGATTAATTCCAGGATGAAGAAGAAAAATTGTTGTTCATTTTATACAATGTAAGTACATACGGCCGCATATTTTTCTTTTCATAAGTTGTACTTCCCGATTACCTACAGTACTGAAATTGGTACGCAACCCTGGGTGGGCGCGTCCAACTCGCAATTGACCGGGTAATTTAAGTTAACTTTAGTTTATCTTTAACGTTTTAGCGCACATTGCAGAATAGGCCGTTACCTAAAAATGTCTCTAGAATATACTTTCCCTGTGTGATAATAGCATGCATTCAGGAGAGTGTTTCCTATCATTTCGTATATTCTATTATGATTTTATTGAGAATTAAAAAAAATATATAATTTTACATTTTTTCTGAGAATGATCCTAATTTGGATACTTTTCAAACAATACAGGTCCAGATCTTTAAATATTTATAAGGAATTTGAATCACTTTATTATCTATTTTTTAGAATTATTAAATATTTTTTGTATACAATCTTTTTTTTCGTTGATTAGAATTTAAGAAAAGTTGAAGATTTAAGATTGTTTTAGCTTCATACTATTTTTAGCTTCATGCTTTAGTTAAAGGGAATCCAGTTTTAAGACACTTCGTTACCTGTTTTGAGACATTACATGTGTAAGTATAAAATAATATAATGTTCTAGTTATCACTGAGTAAAAACAACGTGAAGCCAGTTCATCTATTTGAGATACTATAATTTTCAGATTTAGGATAGACAAGAAAATTTTGAATTTGCACTAAGATTTAGCTTCTTCATGCATATAGGGCAGGCAGGAGAGATTCTATTATAAAGACTCTCCTCTCTCCTCCTCCCACCAGAATTTGAGAATAATATTGAGCGAATTACAATTTAAATCCCACCGTATAGAGATATAATTCACTTAGAGTCAGACGCTGTACCACTGCGTCACACCTGTCTCTAATCTTCCATTGAAATTTTACTTGATAATGCTAGTAATATTATAAAAATAAATTTAAATGTAAGGTTTTTATTTATGCGTGCTTATATTAGATATTACAAGCACGCATGTATTATATATATACATATGTATGTAGGTAGGCCTATACGCAACACTGAGATTTCTACATCATTAAATACTCATGTTTTATACATGGTGCTCCACAATGTGGGGAGAACGTCGCCTCGCGTGAAATTGTCAAATAATTGACTTCGTTGGAGAAATACTAAATCTTGCCTTCTGTGAGAAATAAAAGGCGCATTTGTGATATCATTTCTATGTAGATTGTGAATGATTTGTATTTGTCACTGTATGAACAATGTTTTAAGTCACGCATCTCTGGTGTCTTGTAATTAAGACAAAAAGAATATACAGCGAATTATTTTCTTGGTGTTCGATTAACATGATTGCTTATATAAAAAATGTATATACTATATTTTTTTTATCTTTAAGCTGTATTCCATATAAGCGGGGTAGGCGCGCAATCTCAAATTTGGGCTAAAAACAGTTAAGGAAATCACTTTGCGTAACTACTGCTTCATGAAAGTATTATAGCTTAACAAACGTCAAAACATCCAATGAAACGAAATTGCAGGTGGCTACCAGTTTTATAATATATGCACAAATTTGAATAAATTTCTACATAGTTTAGAAGACAGCTTTACGTTAAAGCTTTCTTCTAAAGACATTATAAAATATAGCATTGGTGTTCTATTCTGTGTCAGAAACTTCTACAGAAAGATTGTATAAGTTAAAATGTTATAATTGCTCTGGTGAAGTCCGGAACGTTCACGTACCAAGATTGGGTACATCGAGCTTTTTCACCCGGCGCCTAGTCGTGCATAAAATACTTATTGAACATGATGTTGTTAAGGTACTTACTTAACTACATTCTCAAGACTGATATTTTGATACACTTGTGACGATGTTTTGATATTTTTTTCGCAAAAATATGGCTCAATCACTTCTTATAACTAACACCCCACCAAACCATCACTGAAGTCGGATATTTTACTATGTTGACTGATTGGCAAGCTCCTTTTGAGCTTTCAAAATAAAATGGTTATTTTGATTGTTAAAATTTTGCTCAATTGTAAAAATTTTCTCGTCTGTAAACAATTTTTTTCTGTGACCTCCATTTGTTTAAGTAGTTGTTATAATTTTACCACTCTATTCTATAATATTATATATTTTTTTAATTATCAGTTAAGAAATGACCAATACGTTTCTTATACGTACGCAAGTCATAAGTCATCTATCTATTAAAATAAGTGAAATAGTTCTCAGAACTATCTTCATCTCCTGAAAAAATATTTTTGGCTTTCGGATAGGATTTCTTCGAATTCTTTCCTTTATTGTTTTGATCACATATTTCGTACGAACTCTACGTGGACGGCCAGATCTTTTTCTGTTACAAACATAGGAGGTTTCATTGTACCTATCAATAGCCCGGCACACAAAGATTTTACTAATACCAAGCGTATGAAGGATTTTTAAAATTATTTTTAGGCCATTCTTACTTTATGTAATGCAATCACAGCGATTCGGTTCTCTTTATCAACTCTCTCCATTTTAACATCACAAAATATTTTACATTGTATTGGCGCGAAAATAAGAAAACACAATGAATTACCGCATAAAAATGACAGAATCCAAGTAATATTTTATAAAGAGTAATATTTTAATTATTTTTCAAAGTAACAGTATTTATGGCCCGACTAAGTAGTTATAGCTCGTAACTTTATTCACTCTCCTTCTCCTACATGCCAAATTTCGAAGTTCTACGCAGCGTGGTTCCATCTGGGCGTTGTCTTTCAGTCACTCAGTAACGAAATAGTTTGATATTATACAGTAATAAATAATAATAGAATTCAAAGCATTTAATTGTACATTATAATAAAATACACATTATAGAGAGACGAAATATTTTACATTATCATTTTCTTGCTCTGGCAACGACGCAGAACGCGGCATTGAGTTCCGCCACTCAACACGCAATGCCACGAAAATTCGGCGAAAAGTCAGAAACAAGACACTTGTCTTAATAGGATATAATGAAAAACTAGCGGGATATAATGTGAAGCTTGTAACTGATAACCCAAACACCTTTGAAAATATTATTTAATAAATAATGCCTTGGCTCGCGATGTGTCTAGTGGTTAGAATCGTTTATAGATGTGATCGTGAAGAATCCAAAATCTTTTAGAGATTCAGATGTAACAGTGTTAAAAATTTTATTTATGCCATTAGAAGGTATCGCTTTAATAAAATATTTGCCATCAGAAGTTTATTCAGATAACTGAAACTCGACAATATAACATTTTCATAACTCGAAGCTCTTCCGAGGAAAAGCCAAGAGCGCGTCCTATCTTCCTCTCCATTATAACTGCGAGCGAGTTATAATAAAAGGAAGAAAGAGTAAGGGCACCGCCTCTACACCGTGAATTCCTACCAGATAGAAGATACAACAGTCTTATTGAACTCTCCGGGACGTTTGTGTGTGATCATTCTGAAGGTACCTGTTACGCTTGTTTATTTTAAGATTGTATTAGAATGGTGATTCGTGATGTTGATGGATTTGTGAGATCAATATAAGTCGTTGGAACGAACGCACTACCGCAAGGTGGCCGATATGTTAAATAAACGCACGGCATGCACCCCACAGTCGTGTCTCGAACCGTAGGCGGACACTACTACATACACCATAGTTCCATGACATAAAATAGCACCACACACTCGTATAAGACGGGCGGACACTACTACATACACCGGAGCTGGAACATAAAATAGCATCACACACCTACTACTCGTATAAATGGTATACAATATGTCAACGACCAACGCCATACAAGCAAAGCGTACGTACCGCGAGCATACTGCGGGACGGCATTAGCCACGATATTGTTAATGTCGCTATAATAGTTCGCATAAGCCCATCACGTCAGCTTCCGCGACGTCAAGCAACATATAAAAATATAATAATGGTCAAAGATCACTTTGAACCACAATATATGTTGCTCCTACACATATATTGCCTTTATAAGAAATTCGATCCTAAAAGATCGTGCCATTATAGGTTTCGAATTATTATATTATATTTATGATATATTTGGTACGAGTCTTTACTATAGAGACGAAACGACGGTTGCGCCATTCGGGACAATACATGAACTCGTCTCGATTAATATGGTATTAAAAATATATAAATTGTATTATTCATAATTAACTATGTTATTTATGTGTATTGCCATGCATATTTTATTTTATTTATTTATTTATTTTTAACTTGTACCCATGGTACATACTGTTACAAGCTGACCATAAAAACTTACATTAGAAAGTGTAAGGAAGCACTTAGAGAAGATTTTCCAAGAAGAGAAATTATTATAGGAATGAAAAATAGCGGTATTCTACGTTTTTGTTTTTGTAATTTTGTAGCCTATACAACTTACGTGCTACAACTAGTATAAATACATATGTATATAGCAATAGTCACTAGTAAATGGAACAAAAAAGATCATATATAAATACTTGACATAGCATTTATTTAAGGTTGATAATATATTCTATTAAAAAAACCTTACAAAACATAAATTATCAATTATTTCTCCTTACAATATGAACGAGTCTTCTCCAAGCTCAACGTATCCTATTTCAAGTACAACTTTAATGGGAGAGCATTTAAGATCGCCGACACAACTTTACAGAATCAATAATTTACCTTAGTTACCGCGGAGAAAAGGATGGAAAAATTTGGATCATTTTGACAAGAAAATTTGAGCCTAATCCTGTTATATATAAGGTTGCTTCACTTATAGAATTTTGGGTAATCCTGTCTGTCTTGTATTAGATATTTAATGTGACGACGCTCGATCCTTTTATTTGCGTTTCCTCAAAACAACCGTGTAATATCAAGTGGCATCACGAATTATATATTATTACGAATTACGTATTATTTTGGGTCGCATTTAAATCTCAAGGTAATTGCGGTAAAGAATTTCGTAAAGCTATTGTTATTTCAAATAAAAAGCTCAGAAAATTTTGTTTACACATGTCTTACTTGGGAATGCTGAGAAAGAGTGGTGTGAATAAATATTGGCAGATTTTTTTTGGGTTTTGTTTTTTTATGTATCTTGCTTAGGATATTTACTTATTTTAGTAAACGCAAGACAGAGTAAATCTGTTTATGAATTAATAAACAGATTGTCAAATGTCAAAAAAAAATTAACGCTTTCTCAGAGCTGATGAAAAAGGTCTGGCACGTAATGGCTGTGGCCCACAAATTAGTTCAATCTTTAAAAAAAACTTATTATGTTCTTATTTGATAATAAAGTGGGAATTGTTAGATACCTCACAATTGAAGTTTCTGATTCTGATGTAGATAAAAGCAATAAAATTTTGATCTTGATAAAAAAAAAATATTAAACCTTCAGCACTGAAAGTCACAGTAACTATATAATATGTTTATTTGTTGCAGATCATAATGTTTCTAATACAATGGAAACAGCATTTACCGACGATGGTATGAAATTCACTTCTCTATCATGCGTCCCAGCCAGCTTTGGTTGGCGACAACAACGCTGTTCCTCGTGCTCCAACAGTCAGAAATGAAACACGAGGTTTCCCTGAGCGAGGATTTTCTAAATACAAGACATCATCACCGACACAGGCACAAGCAAACTGACGCGCCGCTTATACTAGACCCATATTTGTCTATTGGTAATTACTTTGATCCGTTCGCCAGTTTCAGAGAAAGAGAATATTTAGACAGGAATCTAGTAGGGTATGATATGATTCCGGATAGGCAAAATGATTGGTTGAACATGTCCAAAGACCAGATGGGGGAGCTGAAAGACAAGAAACATCAGCATTGGCCAATTAAGAGGGAAGCAGTGATTGAAGGAGAATTGGTTTTGGGAGGTTTGATGATGGTTCACGAGAGATCAGAGAGTATGACCTGTGGTCCAGTAATGCCGCAAGGAGGTGTTCAGGCGTTAGAAACTATGTTGTATACTTTAGATATTATTAATAATAAGCTGAAACTCATCCCGGGGGTGACAATTGGTGCTCATATTTTAGATGATTGCGATAGAGACACGTATGGACTGGAAATGGCAGTGGATTTTATTAAAGGTATTAACTTTTTCTGGATTTAAAAGTAGCTTAGTACTAAATTTGAATGTTAAAATTTCAAGTAACAATATTATGTATCAATATTTTTTTATATATATATTATAATACAGTAGTGTAGGCAGACTATATCGAAGGTGAATAATTAGTTAAATAACACATTACTCATGCAATATAATTATAACTCTCATGCAATATAATTATATAATTAATTAAGCAAATTTGATACTTTACTTTTAAACAGGATCCATAAGCAACATTGACGATGCAGAATACGCTTGCAATGCGACAGCCCGGAGGAAAGTCATCTCAGGTGTAGTGGGTGCTGCATCCAGCGTCACGTCTGTACAAGTTGCAAATCTGCTGCGGCTATTCAAAATACCGCAGGTACTTTAAAATTTTATAAGAAAAATATTTATTCTTATTTAAAGGGTTTGAACAACTAAATCAATAATTCTGGTTTCTCGATCTGGTTGAGAAAAGTGCAGTGCTCAGAGAGGAGCTCTATGTAGACCTAATATTAAAAAAAGTATATGAAAAATGGAGAGCATAGTTATCTATAATGTAATAAAAAAATACGATTGATTAAAAATCAATCGTATTTTTTTATTCTAATTCATCAAAACGGCCAACCGTTCTGTTACACAAAGCTTTAAGTTTAACTAATGTCTTGAAACAAAGTTAGCAAATTCCGGACATTAACCGCAACTGGGTGACATTTACCAATCTTATCTGTTTGCCGATCATCCTAAGGGAATGAGGACTTTATAAACTAACTTTGACCCATGACTGTTCTTATATTAAACTATTTTAACTGATATTTTGTGTATCCTAAATAATATAATATTAATAATATAATAAAATTAAAATAACTCATTCTGCTTAATAGTAAATTGAACCTACAACCCTCGCGTTTACAGTCAAACTTTGCACCACGACGGTTATTACTTTATATTATAACAAAATTAAAATTGAATCTACAGTTATTAAAAGAACTTAAGTTTGAACCTATTATAAATTTCAAATTGGTCTGTGAAAGTATAATTATAAAATACGCAAGCTTCAAAGGTATTTGGGCTTTAAATTTATAATTTCTTGAAAAGCTTTTTGAACTTTAATGTAAAATACCCTTAAATAAACTCTATTCTGTCTTCTTCATTGGATAAAAAACGACTAATGATTTCGTTTTTTTTTTGAGGTACAGAACCCTAAAAAAATTTTTTTTTATGCCTTAATTTCAAGATTAAGGCCCTATTCGTTACATGCACGAGCTTTTTCTTACAAAAGAAATACGGTTATTTCTTGATCTGTTGGATAACGATCCCATTCCCACCGACCCCAGGGATCCGTCGATGATAAATGACCTCACTTTGCTCACTTACTTTCATTAATAAACACCTACCAGACCTGAAAAGCTTCGGAATTTTTATATACAAATTGAATAAAGCTTCGTAGAATAAAGTTACTTTGTATAGAAATTAACTGAAAGTGGGGAGCGGAATATCTTAACATCAACAGCGAGATTCAATGCAAAAATGAAAAAAAAATAATTTTAATTTAAATTGCCAGTAAGAGATGAAAATCTATATCTATAATAAAATCTATATACATTATATAAGGCCATCGTGACCTAGCGGCACAGCACCTGACTGAATACACACAACGGTTGTGGGTTCTTACTCGGAGTCCTCAACAGAGTACATCTAGATAATTGAGCAGAAAGTGGAGACCGGAATATTTTAACACTAGGTTCCCTCTACCTACCCTGCTGTGAAACTATGAAGTTAAAAAGCACTATAAATATCTATTTAAATTAATCAAATAATTACGACCGGATTTATTATTATCATTTGTCATTTCTAATCTCAATAGACGCTTTTTATCCATATGTATTATAAATTCAAAAGTAACTCTGTCTGTCTGTGACGCAATCAGGGCCAAACCGCTAATCCGCTTGTGTTAAAATTTCAAATACATACTCGAGGGTCTTGGGATGGACATAAGTTACTTTTTTCTCATATTTGTTTCTCAATACATACTAAATATATTGAAATACCATTTAATTTGACATGCAATTTATTCTGCCATGTTAATTACAACCGTCGCTAAGCAACAAGGAATTTGTTATTTTAAGAAAAGGTTAACTTTATGGTATACATAAAAACAAACATTTTTAACGGATACTGTTTTACAAAAATATTGTCCGTTAAAAATGTATTAAAAAGTCCGCGATGGTAAATGTTTATCTCTGAAGGTTGAGCCACAGGAACCATTTTAATATATTTAAATTTAAATTTATCAGGTTATTTTTAATGTATTTTCTATAAATTGTATTCATCTTTATCAAAATAAATATAATAGTCACCTTTAGCATTTCATTTAAATTGAAATTATAGTTTACTGTACATCATTCTAATAAATAATTAAGAATATATCCCTGATTTAAAATAAGCTAGCCTACGAGCCGCACGGTATGACCGAACCGAACGGGCAATACATATAACTCCGCGTGCATACGCGCGAATGGAAAACATGCAAAAACGTTTTTCCCGGATGACCATGGAGAATCCGGGACAAAAAGTAGCTTATGTGTTGCTTCATATCTCTATCGATCACTTTTATTCAGTTACTCCGAACATTAGCTCGGGGAAATAGAAAGACAGACAAATATAAAATGATTTTGTGTTTGTGTGATTTTTTATTTTCCTTTCTTAGTGGATATTCACATTATTAAAATAAACATCTGTCCAGTTCCCACTGACTGAGGTATAGACGCACGCACAGCCGTAACCGCTGATGGTAGAAATGTGAAATTTGGACAGGACAGATGCTTATTTTAATAATGTGAACACCCACCAACATATATATATATATATATATATATATATATATATATATATATATATATATATATATATTGATGATTTAGGCTTATAATTTCTTACTAATCCTATTGAAAACTGAAAATAATTTAAATATAATATCAAGCGGGCGAAGCCGCGCAGTTTCGCAAACTTAATTAATTACTTTGGACAAACAAAGTTTATTCCATTATCGAAGATTTAAAAACTTTTTAATTATGTCAACAGGTTTCCTTCTTCTCGACGTCGCCGGAACTATCAAATAAAGCTCGTTTCGAGTACTTCACAAGAACCATACCGTCTGATCATCATCAGGTAAAGTAAAGTTTAGTTTTTTAGGCATTTTGACGTAGCTTGATAATCGATTTCCATTAGTGCGAGTTCAAATTTCGCTACTATAAAAAAAAACGTTTTCTGGAAATAAATTAGACTTTCTATAAAAAAATATTTATAAGGGGGCCTACCCTGACTGATATAGGTATAATGCAATAAAAATGTAGATTTAAATCTATAGAATCAATGTATATTCTTATTTTAAGGAATAAATAAACAAGAATGACATTTGTTTTTAAATTTATATGTAATAAATAAATGAGGCTGTCGTGGTGCAGCAATACTACATGTGACTGTAAACGCTACGGTTGTGGGTTCGATTCCCACTTGGCAGAATGAATTATTTTTATTTCCTTGCGTTTGTAAGAAGGCAAAACGTGACATTGACTTCCATCGGTCGACACCTAATGTCTCAAAAATTGGACATTGCGTAAGGAACGGAGTGACAACACTATTTTCAGTCAGTATACTCTACTAAGTGGGGCCAGGGGTAAAACTGCAAAAAACCTTGCAAAATTATTTTATAGTCATTGAAAAGTTCTTAAATATGTACTAAGTAGGTAGGTAGGTACTCGTAGGTACAATCTTATTTAAGATGACAATTTCAATTCCACAAACAATACTCTGGGGATGATATAAAGTAGAAACATGCTGTCGTCTGTATCTTATTTATTGGCCCCAAGTACTATAAAAGTCGATTGTAAGCTCGTATAAGTCGAGCGGAAAAGCTCTTTACGTTACTTACTTATTATAAAAGCTTAATTATTTATTGTAATAAACTTCTTATTTTGATATATTTTCCAAACCGCTAAGTAAACAAAAAATATACATAAAACTTTCGAAAATTTAGTGATACAACTACAATCTAAGGCCGGTTTGGTTAATAGGTAATTAAATATCATTTAGTATTTTTCTTTATATTAAGTGTTTCAAGAAAAAGCAACTAAATGGTATTGAGGCCTTTGTGGCGCAGCGGTATAGAGTTACACTGTGGGTTCGATTCGCACTCGGGGGAATTAATTAACTAAAGTTGTTTGTTTCCCGCTCTGGTAGACAGAGTGTCTTAACACTACGCTTTTCTGTGTATATCCCGCAATACAATAAAAAGCATAAAATAAAATCTACATACATATAGTTTCTTGATTTTATTGTACACACTATGACACTAGTGTTTGCCATACAACAAAAGTTATATACAGAAATAAATAACAAAATAACGATCCTCGATTCATTTGTTTTTACGATACATTCTAATTTAGGTATAGAATTAGTAACACAGAAATTCAATTTGATAAAAGATTTATGAAACTGCACCAGTATAATAAGTAGTAAATAATAAATAGTAAGATAGGCTGTGGGTTCGATTTCCATTCGAGGAAATGAAATATTTTATATTTTCATTTCCTCTCTCTAGTAAAGAGGGACCTGGTTTGTACAGCATGTGAACCGGATCCATCAACGACAACATTGAACCCCCATAAGTAAACTGCATTTCCATCAATAAATAGTCGGTTGGAACGGATCGAGCGAGCAGGAGTTTAAATGAACCCGCTCAGTTCTAGGGGCCGAAGTGAAGTATTCGTTCCGTCTAAGCAATATCCCCTTATTTCCCTTTCGCGGTGAAAACACAGCCAAAGCGCGGCGTTTATTTCCGCTACTCAACATGCAATGCCTCCGGAATTGAGCAGAAAGAGGAGAACGGAATGTCTTAATGGAAACGGAGTATTTTAACACTAGCATACCCTCCCTACCCTGTTATGTACTGTAGCATGAGAACCCCCCAGAGGATATGTACACAATCCGTTATCCTTCTAGGGTTAAAGGTGAAGTTAAAAATATATATTTAAATAAACATATTTTCAAATATAGATATTCAAAAAAATATTAACTTGATATGAATCATACTCATCATTTTTGGTAAGAAACATTACAAAATTTTACTATAATAGAATTTACTATACAATTTATTATTATCTTTTATCAGGTTCAAGCAATGGTCGAGATTGTAAAGAAACTGGGATGGAGTTACGTGTCTATCATCTATGAAGAGTCTAGCTACGGTATTAAGGTTAGTATGTAATATTTTTAAATATAACTAATGTAAGACTACAATTTCGTTTGGATGAATTATAAAAATAGATACCTAATTTATCACTAAATTCTCTTTTAGACCTCATTCGCAAGGGAGTAAAAAAGTTTTATAATATTCGCAATTTGTTTATTTATACCATCGGTTCCTAACCAGTGGTCCGTGGACCAGTAGTGATCCGCTGCACCTAAAATATGGTCCGCGAATGATTTAAAATATTGGTGTTTGAGCAAAGTCTAGCTACAGTTAAGGTGTTTGCTCAGTAAAACAAAAAAAAATTTGACATTTAAATTTAATATACTTTGAAATTCATTGATTTTTAATATTTACTATTATAAAAATTCACACACATTATCATAATAAATATCAGATTTTTTTTTTACTTTTGACTTTGAAATTAAAATTTTTGTTTAATTATTAATTCCTTTTTATTATACCTACAAAGTGGTTCATGCTAACAACAATTCTATAAAAGTGGTCCCTGATCAAGAAAAGATTGGGAACCCCTAGTTTATACGAACACTTTTAAATCACTTATCTGCCGTCTAGCACCATAGTAAGACGTAGAAATGGTAGATGCTAAATTACTAGCAACAGAGATTTGTTGGATTTGTTGTTGGCTTCCCATTTTTAATAGAAATTTGTGGTTACGTTTTCCTAGAATATTTTGGCATTCATTTTGCATAAAGAAGTGCTCGAGATTTAACGCCTATAATGCGCACTTGGGATCTACATTATACTATTTCGTATTCACTTTCCGTTGGCGTAATTACAATACACACGTGCGACTGCTTTAGAAGCTCGCAGCGCATTGAAAGTAGGGCCAGCTAAGAATAAATAAATAAATACAAATATACAATATTGGTCGCCTAAATAATATTCACTATCGTTAAGTGAATAAGTAAGAAGTTTCATATATTCTATTTCAAACGCCCAGCGTCCAGTCCAGCTTTCTGTAGAACGCATTCGCATTTAAAAAGCGTTGACGTGTGAACATATTCATACAAATGCATTTGTTCTATTTCAACGCTATTTAGCTTCCGTTTAAATACTTGTCGTGCGAATGAGGACCTAGTGCTCCCATGAGGCGTAAGTCAAATTTCAGCGTTCTACACCCCGTAGTTAGCTGTACGTTATATACATCTATAGAGGCCAGTCGTTGCACAGGAGCACAAGCGCGCGACGTTGTAGGTTCGATTCCCATTCAAGGAAATGAAATATATAATATTTTTATTTCCTCGCTCTGGTAACAAGGCAAAACACGACGTTGAGTACTGCCACGACACGCATTGCTTTCAGAATAAAAAAAATAAAAAAAAATTACAACACATAAGTAAAGAAATAAATTCAATGGTAGTTATAAATATATATATNAAAAAAATGTAGTGATAAAAAATAAAGCTATGTTATATCCACATTATTTCAGGAAGTGACACTGAAACTCCATTAACACCCGTAAGACAAACAAGAAGAAATCGAAAAGATTCTGCCTCCAGTGTTGATAAAGGTAACTTAGAAATACTTTTATATTATATATATATATATATATATATATATATATAAAATAAATTAGTTGCTCCACGCATTTTACTTAAACAACGTACTTATAACCAAAAACAGCCGACATCAAAATATTTAGAACAATTCAAACAAACATAACAGCGCATTAATTCCTGCTAAATCAATTTGATTTAACATGTTAACAGTACATACAGTATTCCACAATCATTTTAGGCTTTCGCTAATAATTTTCATTATCCATTGAATATTCAACTGATGTTTATTGTTAAGGCAATATTTTATATTATACAAGTTTCTTTGTACGAGCGATGGTCGTAGGTTTGATTACCACTCGAGGGGATAACTATATTAAAAATGTTTTCGTTTTCTCGCTCTGGAATATAAGCCGCGACTGCTACATTATATATTGACATACAATATCTTGCAAATTGAATGGAAATTGAAAAATTGAATGTTAAAATGGATGAAAAAACGAAGAATTAAGTCTTGGTTTTTTTACAGAGCCTATTTCCTAGCCATTGCGAGTGCTTGTCGCCTACGTCTTTGTCTTCAAGAGCCAGGAAATGTAAATAATAATTTAATTATATCTAAATCATGCCCCTGAATGGGAATCGAACCCGCAACTGTATGGAAATTGAACCTGCAACTACACTGTCAGATGCCACCGTAAAAAATATTAATCCAAATATATGTAGTCCAGTATAAATCGAAATATTCAAAGTTAAAACGTTAAACTGCAAACATTGTAAACATTGCATTTAAACTGAACAATAAATTGGAAGTTGTCGATATGAATTACCTCACTGTCATACATAACTGATATTGTGGCGGTCCTCCAAAATATTTTCTGTATTTATCTCTTGTGTGTTTACATTTAAATATTTTATTAATATATGTAAGTTTTAAATGATTTGACTCTTTAAGTAATTTTCGATACATTTGAACAATTCACTCTTAGTAAGTCACTAGATAATTGAAAAATAAACCTTTTTTCTGCGTAACGCTATATGTCGTACTTGACAGAGAAGGCAGATAATATCAAGAGTTAAGAACCTCAATTCCCCACGCTCTGCTTAAATTTCGAAAAGTAACTTTTCTCCGAGTGGGAATCGTACCCATAACCCAAATTAGACGCTAGGGTGACGCACCATGAGTGCTCTCTCATTCTTAAAAATATACACAAATAAGCAAAGGATGGAAAACAGAGTGTCTTGACACTAGGCTCTTTCTAGCCAGCTTACTAGACGTAATGGAAAAAATGTACAGTCTAAAAAAACCAAAATTAATCAACTATATTACGTATTAAGTAGCAGAACTTAACGCCACTCTTATCTAACCTGAGTCACAGAAATGTAATTTTATTTTATTACTACTTTTAAGGCTGTCGTGGTTCAGGGGCACAAGGGTGTGACTATGTAACATGACAGTTGTGTTCCTCAATAAATTAGGCAGAAAGTGGAGAACGGACTATTTCAACACCAGATTCCCTCTGCCTACTCTGTTATGTCTAGGATCAGCGTAAAGTCGATTTTTTTTCTGTTAAATTAAAATTGAATCAGCTTCGCGCTGTATCTTGCACACAGTGGGGTAGATAACATAGTTTTTCGAGATATTGAGTGTTGAGTGGCGGAAGTAAAAAGTAAAAATATTAAAAAATCAAATGTCACCAACAACTGAGTTACTCGTTAACATCATATCATACAACCCTTTGTCACAACCTCATCATATAAAGACATCTCTACATTTTGTATTCGTTCGTCTTTGTGATTTTTTATATCTTTTACTAAAACAAGCGTCAAAACAAGTTGTTATGTCTATGTAAAAAACACTTTTCTTTTACTTTTTCAGAGCAAATTTGTACAATTAACATTAACTGTAATAAATAGGTCCTCTAATAATTTCTTTGAATGGTGAAAACATTTAGAGAAATTGAAAATGATATTCCAAAGTAAAAGATCAAAGGAAAATTAATTAAAAAAATAATATTTAAATAAGAAGTAATAAAATGGGGCCATAGTGGAGCAGCGGGCAGCACAACTTTCGACTATAAGCATGATGATTGTGGGTTCAATTCCCACCTGGGTCAATAAATTGTTTTAATTTCCGCAATCTGGTAAGAAAATAAAGCGTGATTGAGTTTCGCCACTCACAACGGAATATCTCGAAAATAAGGCGGATAGTGGGAAAACAGACATACACAAGATTCTGTAGATTTCATGTTTTTCTCGTTCCGAACGAATTTCACTATATACTTCCTAACCAAATTTCAACTTTCCAAAAATTTTATTTACTCTTACATAAAAAATTAAATTTAAACTAAAATAACTTTGAAAAATTAAAATCGACATAATTTTTAAATAAATAAAAATACTAGATGGATGTGGAATTGCTGCCGGTAACAAGGTTAACGGAGCCTTAGCTGCATTGATGAGACGACGAAACGTCAGCACAGCTGCGCGTTTGGCCATACACAATGCAGTTTCGGTACCGACTCTGTTATACGGCAGCGAAACGTGGGTATTACAGAAGAAGAATGAAAGAAAGATGAATGCTGTGGAGATGCGATCTCTTCGTAGGATATGCGGAGTCAGCTTAGCTGATCGAATCCGCAATGAAGAGGTACACAGAATGGCAGGTACTAGCGAGGATGTCACGGTGAGAATGAAGAAGAACGTGCTCAGCTGGTTTGGGCACGTCGAACGAATGAGTGATGAAAGAATGGCAAAAAAGATTTATGATGGAAAAGTGAGCGGTAAGAGAGGTAGGGGGAGACCTCGGTTGACCTTCGAAAACACAGTATCATAGATACTGGAGGAAGGTCACGTAAAAAGCATGAGGACCCGCCGGAGAGCATGTATGAAGACGTTCATGACAGTGCGAGGCGAAAGAGGTATGTAGAGACCGTAGCGTTTGGCGCTCCGTTCTACCTGACTACCCCGCTAGGGATAAAGCGTGAAGTTGGTAGTAGTAGTAGTAGTAATAAAAATACTAAAAAAATATTTTCTTTCAGGCATTCGAAGAACTTGAAGCTTTGTTAGCTCGCAATGGTATCTGTATAGCTGTGAAGGAGAAGCTGGTGAAAGACTCCGGTGTAGCGAGTGAAGGGGCGTATGATAATATAGTCCAGAAGCTACTCACCAAGCCTCGTGCTAGAGGTATGTAATATGTTACAAAATTATATTTAATTATAAATATTAAAGATATTTTTTTGCATGGATTCACGCTGTATCCTGCATATAGCAAGAAAGGCAGAGGGAACCTAATTTTGAAACATTATATATAAAGAGTTGTTGTGCGCCACAGGCTTTGATCATGCGTACCTTTCTTGTTATTCTTAAGTGAATATTAATAGGTCTATTAGTAAAGTTAAATAAATAGTTTGCGTTCATCAGGGTTAGTAGAAAAACACATTAGATTGGGTTGCCAAGTTCCCTCTGCCAACCCTGCTATATACGTGAAAATAATTCAATTCTGACCTGAGATTAGCGGAACATCAAGCTAACTATTCAACTTTACTACATAAGTATATAAATTATCATATACTACAAATTATCATATACTGAATAAGTATATGATAAGTTGAAAAAATACATTGAATAATCAAAAATTAACAAAACAGACCAAAACTACAAATTTATAATATTAATTAATATACTTGCTTAAAAATCTAGCTACCTAAGACTCTTGAATCAAGAATGAGGAACCTGCTGATACTTCCAGTTTTAAACAATCTTTCTTTCAATTCTGCATCCATCTCTTGACCCAATAGTCAAGCAATAACCTCTCGAAATGTTGATAGCCATTAAGTGAATCGATAATCGTTACAAAGCTGATCATATCTATATCGATGTCCTGAATATCCATATAGAATATTCTATATAACATTTTTCTTGTGAGAAAAGTGCGAATATTTTGAACACCGTAGAGAGTTTCGCACGTACCAAATTAGAGTAATGAAATTAATTTACTCGAGACAGCCGAATTAGAGGCATTGTGTGTTGAATGACGGATTTATTCCCTTGAGTGGAAATCGAATTTACAACGATTGCGAACATTAAATCACTAGTTTTTTATATAAAGAAATGAACGTGTAATTATTACATTGTAGACTATTCAACTAGATAACAAAATAATTTAGATGTTATCAAGAAAAATAAACAAATGTTGATATTTATAATATATAAAACTGAAGGAACTTGTTTAGTAGTAGAACTTGTGTAGTAGGTTTACTGGCGGAACTCAACGCCGTGCTTTGCCTCGTTACGACGACTAGTCTAACAAAAAAAACGATGAATACATTATTGAAGAAATAAGATAATCGATCAAACAAGTTAAATTGCGAAAAAAGCGAGATTTTCGTTTAAGAAGACAAATTGTCCATCTGGCACTTCTTAGTGCCGACTTTATCTGTTGTCAACAGCGACGTCCCTCCATATATCAAATCTAAGCTTGTAAAATATTAGAAATGGTACACAACTCATTCATCTTCGGGTTATTTAGACGCTTTAGAAGGTAAACGGGAACTAAGTGAGGTTTCATATTTAAGATTAAATACTTTTTTCACCTTCACAGTTTTTTCTCATCAAGCAGGATAGATAAATAGTGTGGAGACTCTTGCTCTTTATTTTTTTGCTTAAATTCGACACTTTGTAAGAAGAGTAGCTTAGACTAACACAGCATTTTTTCTTTTTTTTTTAAATTATGTATTTTAACTAAACATTACAGACACGTGGTCCGTACCTTTTTCAACATTTCCAAAATTATTAGCTTTAATGGTATTATATTTTTATGTATTTTTATAATTATTTACTATTTTATATTTTTATAATTGATATGATCCCCCTTGTCGAGATTGAACCCATAAACATTACTCATATAATTCCCAATAAAGTCAAGAGAACAAAAGTCTTTAAAATATTTACTTTTCCCCAAAAAAAATATAACCATTGTCATAAATATATAAAATCGTAATATTTTGGCCCATGATATGAGATGTACGTGAAATAAATTATTAGCTTAAATAAATAAAACATACCTTCACCAGGAGAAATGGCCAGAATATGCTAAGACGATTCTAACAAGCCTAAACTCTATCGATTTACTAACTAACGACGATGAAACCATGGTTTCTCGCCGTCTCGCATCAGCGGACTTAATTGTCTGACCAGCATAATGGTACCATATAAAAAAATACTTTACTAGCATTTCATGGACTCACCATGCGAGTGCCCATCCCGTTGCATGAGGAGCTCAGAGAAGTGCGAGGAGACTTTCGACCCAAGTGTAGATTTAAGGGACCCCTTAAATATGCGCTTTCACACTTACGTATCTTGTCCGTTCATGTTCTTCCTAATCTATAAAATAATAAACCTCTAACTAATTAAATTTGATAAATTGTACGTTCTGGAAATGTATTAATGCAGTCCTAGATAATCAGAGAGTTCTGTCAAGCATATATTGAAAAAAAAGCTGAAATTTAATTACTGCTCAATGTTGTAAAAACATGTTTAAAAAGTAGATATACAGTCTCACATACAAAGCAACAACAAAAACACCGCAAAAGCAAAAAAATCTAACTTAAAAAACAAATTCCCCATAATCTAGATATTGTGTAAACATCTATAAATAATGCTAACTGTCGATATTTCCTGTTTTAGAGCACGTGGAAGTACAAATTGGATATTGGCTATATGTCATATAGCTAACAAATAATTGTTGGCTGAATGCTCTGTTTTCTACATTTTCGACTTGAAATTGGTGTTCCAATATTGTGCTTTTATTTATTACTTAGTTTTGTCTTTCTAGTGTTTTTGGCTATAACCGCGACAGTTGTGGGTTAAATTTCACATTATTGAGAAAAGCGCGCTGTTTAAGCTTGTTTTAGCTGTATTCTGAACATAGCGTCAAACTAAAGACGGAGAGAAAGAGAAAATAGACAGATAAATAGAAAAATTTCTTCATGTTTATTTTGTCTATACAACACAAAATTAAAATTGCAAATAAAATAAAAAAGAATCAAATACATATTTGTAGAAATATATGTAATTTCTGCATACGTTTTGGAAATAACATCTTGGTCCATACTAGGACTTGGTCCATATAGGGCTGAAGACAAAGCCGATCTCTTAGATTTCCTCTTTATCTTGAACTCGACTATGGATGACTGAGGAATAACTGACCATCCCGCGATGCCAGTGCTCAATGTCTGAAGTTAAGTTTAACCAAAAAGCTGTTAACCGAGCTCTGTCTTTGTTTGGCAAGTCGAGTGGGCCAGATGGCATTTCTCCGTTAGTGCTCCGTTCATGTGCTCCTGAGCTGACGATTTTTACTCAGAATACATGCCCGTGGACGCATATCAACGACATGTTAGTGGATTCTGGCATTCATTGCTATGTAGATGATAGCACAGTGGACGCTTTTTGTCTTGTCTTTCTGTCTTTGTCTTTCTCAGGAAAACGTTGAACAGTGCCGACATAAACTTGTGTCTTCTGTTAAGACATCCTTCGAGAATGTCTCCTCATGAAAGTGAAAGGAATTTGGTTACAGTCACAAACTTATTTAATTTAACATTTGTAATAATCGATTACTTAATTTTGATGTCACTAATACAACCACATCATTCATAATAATTCAGCTTTCACATAAAGCATACTAGTCAAAGAATATAATGTTGAGACACTCCATTCTCAGCTTTCTGCCCATACTATATACACTATGTGCTCGAAAGCGGAGCTTCTCTTGCGAAGCCAGTTAAAGACTTCAATACATTTAAAGAACCAATTACTTAACGCCAAGCCTATTTATATTCGTCTCGCTATGTGACTTTAATTAAGTAACAAAAAATTACTTAAGCTCACGAAATTTCTGGCATATTTCGAGGAATCCAATTTTATTCATTTGTTTGTTGTCCAAGAAAGTTATTAGTAAACAAAAAATATAGGGTCGAGTACGAAATATGTTTTTAATTAAAATGTATATCAGTTTGTCTATAGCTTCCCTTATAGGCTAAATCGTAACTAATGATAATACTAAATTAAAATTAAATTAAACCAAATCTTCACGCTGTATCCCGCACACAGCAGGGTAGGCAGACGGAACCTAGTGTTAAGACACTCCGTTTCCTGAGAAGCATTCCGTGATAAGTGGCGGAACTCAACGCCGCTCTTTACCTCGACACCAGAGCGAAAAAATAGAAATATAAATTTAAATAAATATTTTAGTCACACCCTTGAGCCCCTGGGCTACGACGGCCACATGATAATACTAAGTGTTCAAATAGTCTATTAAATTTGCCTAACAATCCTATGGACGCAGTAAGCATCGAAAATAATTATACCGCGAGTATACGGAACCATTCTGGTTTAAGTAAAATTTTCAAAAAAAAATAAATTTGCGAACGAACTTAACACTAGATTCTCTCTGCCTGCTATTTGCGGAATTGTGCGTGAAGCTAAAAAAAGAATACAAACAAAAAAAAATATTGTCTTCCACATATATACATACAGACCCCTATATATACATATAAACATCGCTCCACTGGTTAGATAGCCAGCTGTGGCGTGATACAATTTTTCGCTAAAGTGGCCATACAAATTGGATAGGCGTTCAATACGCAATGTCGTTTAGAGCGAGTGCTCGCTCTTATCTAGTGATAATCCCCAACGACCATACTTCTCAAGGTCCTAACTAAATTAACTATTAGATAAAATATTCGTGTTTATACATTTTGGTGACTTTTTTATAATCCTTAAAACGTTAAAAAAATCGTGAAATTTCTGGTTTTTCATATATAGCCGCATAGCAGGTTACATAGAAGAAAATTTATGCTAAAGCACTCCATTCCCCAGTCTCCGTCTGAATTTGCGTCATTGCATGTTAAAGGGCGGAACTCAACGCCGCGCTTTATCTATGAACACTAAAAAAATGTGATATCTATGAACACTAAAAAATAACTTAAACGTACGGTACGTTTAAATTATTTTTTAGTGTTCATAGATATCACCACCGAATAGCAGTCGAACCCACAACCGTCACATGTAAAATTGTGATATTAAGACACAAACATCTAAACACTTATTAAAACCCACAATATTTATGATAAATTAATTAAGTTATTAAGTAGCAAAGGACGCGGTTACATTTAAGCTTTTCATTATCGCCATCTGCTCCACATCGGCAGCCATTTCCGTAATGCTCGCGTCTAAGTGCGTCGTGTCGATTAATGTAATTATTATATACTAGCTATGCACGCGGCTTCGTCTGCGTGGCATAACAAATTTGATGAATTACAGATAAAATAATGATTTGCCTTTAACCCTGTCACTATTTTTTAAAGCTATCACAGATTTAATGGTTGTCAAAGTAGCCCGCGCTTTTCTTATCTCGTTTCCTTCTAAATCTTGGAAAGTGTCAGCCAAGTGAATTAAAACGATAATTTATAGCAATTTAAAATTAAAAATCAATCAGCTTGACGCTGTATGCCGCATACAACATGGTCGGCTGAGGGAACCTAGTGTCGAGACACTCTGTTCCCCTCTTTCCGCTGATTTCTGGAGATATTATAATACATGTTGATTAGCGGAATTCAACGCCGTGCTTTGCTCGACACCAGAGCGAAGAACTGAAAATACGAATGTAAATATTTCATTTCCTCGAGTGGGGATCGAACCCACAACCAGTTGATTTTGCAATCACACTTTATGCCCCTGTGCCACGACTGGCCTCGTTGGACAAAATAATTTGAGTCGACAGGTATAAGTTTTTTATTTAAGAAGCGGTTGAAATAAAATAAACACTAAATGTTAAGGGAAGCTCATCAAAATATATAAGTGTTAATTATTTTAAATAAATAAAAATCGACTTCAAACTATAGTCACATACTATAGTCACATAATATATGCACAAACTTGAATAAAAACTAAATTGTAAAAAATAATATTTTAATGAGACCGTCCTGGCGCGGGGGCACAAGTATGTGACTGTAAAGCGGTAGTTGTGGGCTCGACTTCCATTTGGGGAAATTAATTATTATTTATCAATATTTTCATTTCTTCGCTCTGGCGCCCATAAAACCGGCGGAAAGTAGGGAACGAAGTGTCTTAACAATAGGTTCCCTCTGCCTACCCTGCTATGTGCGGGATGAAGCTGTTAAAAAAAATACTTGAAAGTAAAAAATATTGAAAAGTAGTAAACGAAATGATTAATACTCACTATATATAATATAAATCTATATTTACTATTAAATTCCACTATTTTTGGAGTCCTTCATAAAAAAATATTCACAATTACAATTTCCATAGATAGTGCCGGGGTGTATGGCATTATAACGAGCATAAAAAATACAAAAATATTTAAGAACACAAAAAATATAAAAATGTATTCACAAAATGTGCATAATTCCTTTTATTCACATAAATATAAACATGTTTTCCTGAAATCACAAATTTTCGTGAAATTATTACAATCGGTTTCCTGTTAGCTATAATAAATCTTCGTACTAACGTGTTACCTGTAATTTAATTCTTTAAAATTTTGCTACTGCATAATAGTTTTGCAGTAGTTTCACGTACTTTTTAGGATTCCGTGCTTCAAAAGAAAAATATGAAAAGCTTATATAATCATGAGGCCAGTCGTGGCGCAGGGGCTGAAAGTGTGACTGTAAAATCTGTAGGTTCGATCCCCACTCGAGAAGATGAAATATTTATTTACATTTATAATTTTATTTTTTTGCTCTGGTGTCGAGGCAAAGCGTCGTTGAGTTCCGCCACTCAACATGCAATGCCTCCAGAACTCGAAGGAAAGTGGGGAACGGACTGTCTTAACACTAAGTTTCCTCTGCCTACCCTGCTGTGAGCGGGAAACAGCATGAAGCTGATTTTATATATTCATTTTCTAGTCCATCCATCTATTCGTTTGATTATCTGTATCTTTATTTAACAATACCTCTTTTCTCAACAATGTCATGGAGTTATCAAGCTAAAATTAATATCTGATATTCAAGTCTTTTCTTTTTTTCTTTTCAAGGAAGTCCCTTGGTGCACAGAAAAAAACAACCTTCTAAGTTTACGTAATCAAAAAATACAATATCGACCTTCGCAAACCTTTGGAATGGTTCCCGTTGACGTAGAATGTATTTTTTTTTCAGCTTCACGCTTTATAACGCGTATAGGGTAGGCAGATGGAACCTAGTGTTAACCTAGGGAACATTATATGTTGAGTGACGTAACTCTAGGCCGCACTTAGCATTGGTATCATAACGAAAAAGAAAAACCTACAACTCTTAAAAACTGAAAAATTTAAAAGCAACGACCAAAATTGAAAATAAAAAGCAACGCAACGACGCAAATATAAGTTTCTCAACTTCCATAAATTTGTAAGTGGTCCTCAGTGCGTGAAACCGACGCAGGGTGCGTTGTGCGGGATGTAGTATATATATGTGCGGCGCTGAACGCCGCGGTAGATCAGATAATGACTCAATCGAACCAACATCACCACGTTAACAATCAAAAGCTATCCCAACTAGTAATAATAGTTACTGAAATAGGTGCGTTTAACCAAACAAACTCCTCAAATCTATTATATGTATATACAAAAAAAATACGAGCGTTTATGCATGATTTTTGCTGCATTTTATATGAAATTCGCCCCATAATTAAACCTATAGGATATTTCTCATGGAACTACTGTTATGAAATTTGATAAGAAGTGAGATCTAGCGATATAACTAAAGAAAAAAGTCGTGGCGCAGCAGCACGAATTGTGACTGTAAAATCGACTGGTTGGATTCGATCCCCACTCGAGGAGATGAAATATTTACTTAAATTTATATTTCCATTTCATCGGTCTGGTGTCGAGGCTAAGCGCGGCGTTGAGTTCTGCCACTCAATACGCCGATTCCCGATCTCACATACAATTAAACATATAAATTTTATTAACTATGTATATTATACTNGGCTGAACTAGTTTATCCTAACGCTATTAGGCCAAACCAGTTCAGCCTGTAATCAATAAGGCCAAACTAGTTTATCCTAGTGTGGTCAGGAAAAACTAGAACATCCTAGTCCAAACTAGTTTGTCCTAAAATCGGGTTTGTCCGGTAACATATACAACTAGAAAGTTTATATTTTGGAGCTTTGTTTTGAGTTTTTGATGTACTAAATAGACTACTCGCATTGTAAAATAGACAGTAAGAGTTTTTTTTTAGCTTCAAGTTGTATCCCCCACAGCATATAGCAGTGTAGGTGGAGGGAACCTGGTAACCTAGTGTTGGGGCACTCCGGTTCTGTTGAAATATTTTCGTTCCCCACTTTCCGCCAAATTATGAAGTCATTGCGTTTGAATGGCGCAACTAAACCACGCCTTCGCCTCGGCACCAAATTTAAGAAATGGAACTATTAAATATTTCATTACCTCGAGTGGGAATCGAACCCACAAACATCGCGTTTATAATCTCACACGCTGTACCTGCGCCACAACCAACTTTGTTACATACTCGTATATTTTATTTATGACTACCTGTTATTCGTAACTTTGCAAGCGATATTTTTTTACAAAGGAATTGCTCGTTAAATATTTTTGATATTTTTTACACGTTTTACTGCACACCTTTTGCTGCCACCACCTGCATAATATGAAAGTAGGTTAGAGGCCAGTCGCGGCTGAGGCACAAGCGTGCGTTTGTAAACGCGAATCGTTGTAGATTCAATTTCCACTCAAGATAATAAAATACTTGATATTTTCCTTTCTTCGCTCTAGTAATGAGGCAACGGGCGGCGTTCAGTTCCGCCACTAAACACGCAGTGCCTCCGGAAACAGGAGTGCCTTAATGGGAACGCAGTATGTTAACACTAGATTAGCAGGTTCTCTCTGCCTACACCCTGCGTTATGCGGGATATAGTATGTATATGTGCGGCGCTGAACGCCGCGGTAGATCAGATAATGACTCAATCGAACCAACACCACCACGTTAACTATCAAAAGCTATCCCAACTAGTAATAATAGTTACTGAAAAGTGGTATTGTGTAGAATACTGGATATACAAATTGCCGGTAGCATATATATTATGTTCATAAATCACCTATACACATATCTTTACGCATAGTATCAAGAAACAAAAAGATTACATTAAAGATTAAATTTTTGAGTTGGCAAAGGGAACCTGGGAACCCAATGTTAAAATATTCCTTTCCTTTTAAAACCCTTCCGTTCCCACGTTCCGCCGAATTCTTGAGGCCTTGCGTGTTGAGTAGCGGAACTCAAAGTCGCGCTTTGCCTCGCTTATCAAAGCGAGGAAGATAAAATATTAAATATTTTATTTCCTCGATTTCTACTCAAACCCGCAACCTGTTGCGTTGATAGTCACACGCTTGTACATCTCTCAGGCTTCAGTTTTCATTACAATTATATTTCGGATTCCGCACCTCAAAATGGTAAAACGGAACACTTATACCATTACTTTGTTGTCCGTTTGTCCTTTTGTCATTTATATAGCATTGCATAGCACACTGAGAATCCATCTTCTAATTCAACGCAATCAAAAAATACGACCGTTTATGCATGATTTTTGCTGCATTTTATATGAAATTCGCCCCATAATTAAACCTGTAGAATATTTCTCATGGAACTACTGTTATGAAATTTGGTAAGAAGTGAGATCTAGCGATATAACTAAAGAAAAAAGTCGTGGCGCAGCAGCACGAAGTGTGACTGTAAAATCGACTGGTTGGGTTCGATCCCCACTCGAGGAGATGAAATATTTACTTAAATTTATATTTCCATTTCATCGCTCTGGTGTCGAGGCTAAGCGCGGCGTTGAGTTCTGCCACTCAACACGCAATGCCTCCAGAATTCGGCAGAAAGTGTAATTTCCCTCTGCCTACCCTGCTGTGAACGAGATACAGCGTGAAACTGATTTAACTTAATTTTTAAAAAAGTCCAAAAAGTGAAAATTTTATAGATATTTCACAGAAAAAAAACATTACATATATATAATTGTGGTTCGCTTCATACAATATAAGTGCACACGTCCGAAAACTTAAGTTTGTCAACGTTTTATCAATTGGATTTTCCACTAGCATAAAATCTTGAAATTCATACGGAACCCTCGATCCGACTCGAATTTGATCAGTTTTTTTAATAAAATCTATAACAACAAACATACACATTTTTTTTCTCTACAAGAAATTATATTCGTATTCAATATCTAGTATATCTGGATAGAAATCAAATACCTTCTATTCAACTACATTTGACTCGAAACTGAATCACAAACTCTCGGTTACACAGTAATTGGCCGCCATCCAATATTCGCTTTATACGGGGAGCTCTAGGCAAAAGAGTTATTAAAAATATCTCGATTATTAAAGAATCTCGATTTTATTCGCAATTTATAATACTTCTGGTACCAAAACAGAACGCGTTGAGTTCCGATGCTCAACACGAAATATAACTTATATATTTTATATATGATAACTGGGCAGCAAAATAACATATATTTTTAAAAAAATATAAAAATATACACGGCCTCGAGTACAAAATATATATGTAATATCAACAAAGCTAAAATGTTATTTACGCATTGTTTTTAATGCTGTTGTTCCTTTAATAGCCTAGATTTCGAAACAATATTTGAAACGAAAGCCCCTAATCCGAGTCTAATTGGTAATTCTGTTCAATTCTATAGGGATTATAACTAAACTCTAAATTGCAATTAAGCTATCTAATTTCAATAGTAGGTATATACCTACAGAATATTATTTACAAGATTCCGGTGGTGGCGCAGTGGCGTAAGCGTGCGACTGTAATCGCGACAAGTTGCGGATTCGATTCCCACTCGAGAAAATGAAATATTTATTTACATGTATATTTTCATTTCTTCGCACTGGTGTCGAGGCAAAGCGCGGCGTTGAGTTTCGCCGCTCAACACAAAGGCTCCAGATTTCCATGAGAAGTGGGGAACAGAAGTGTCTCAATACAAACTGATTATCTTAACACAATGTCCCCAAGTAGCAGCTAGCCTGCTAAATGCGGGATACAACGTGAAACTAAAAAAAACTTGAACACTTAGAATAAAAAGCAATTAACAACATAGCAAAAAACAAATTGTGTAGGCGTAAACTGTACGTCCAATCATTAATTATGATTTAGAAAACGTGAGTTAACGGGTTATTACTTTGTAAAACGACCTGTATAAAATAATATGAATAGATGATAGAATACGTCTCTACTGTAACTTAGATTGATTATAACTTTATTTGAAAAAATCTTATAAGAAAGTATCTCAGTATATTTAGACGATTTTTTTTTAAATACGCTTCTGTCTCTCTCTATACGCTACAGTTACGCATTCGATTCCCACTAAGAGGAATGAATTACTTATAATACATTTCTCGGCCCTGGTAACAACAAGACGAAGCGCAAAAAGCATGAAAGAAAATAAAATGTAAGATACGGCTATTTATAACGAGTAATTCCGGAGAATGAAGTAATGTACCACTAATTCCGATTGGTACTGCGCGCGACAATTGTGGGTTCGAACTCAACTCAGGGGAGGGAGTTTTATTTATGCCAGACCAAAATAAAGCCAAATTTATTTTGCTCTGGCAAAAGCGCGTCGTTGAGTTCCGCTACTCTGCGAGCTAAAGCTCACACGCTCACAGTACCTAAACTATATTAACTAGCTTAGTACCAAAATATTTAATTACACTATTTAGTTATTCTACACTGACTGTACAACGTTATAACATGATGGAAGCGAAATGGATTTGACCCAAAAGGTTATTAAGCCAAAGGGAATAACTGTTTGCTCTGCATTAGAGGCTAAGTGGCAACAACGGCCTATTCTGGAAGTCTAACTACATGGCTGTTTGAGCCAATTGTACTAAAAATGGACTATGCTAGTTCGTCTAATTAGTCCGAGCTTTGAGCTCGACGCTTGAGTCCTAGAGAAATATTGTTAAAATTTTTGGAAAGTGGGAAAAATGTTTATCCATTTTTAGTTATACATATCATTTATTTAGATTTAGATTGATTTATTAGATTTAGAAAGATGCTACTTTCACAGTGTTATTTGTACACTAAGGAAAGAAACGTATAAAAAAACATACAGCAGGGTAGGCAGCGGGAATCTATAAGTGTTAAAACACTCCATTCCCCACTCTCCGCCAAATTTTTCGAAGCATTGTGTGTTGATTGCTGGAACTCAACGGCGGCCTTATACCTTCATTCAGGTGCCAGAACAGAGAAATGAAAAAAATAATAAATAATAATTCATTCCCTCGAGCGGAGATCGAACCCACACTCGTCGAGTTACACTCACACCCCACACCTTGTGTCCCTGCGCCACGACGACCGTCTGTAGTTGTAACAAGAGTACCTATAAGAACGTAGCTCAATAAAATCATACGACATAACTATAGACGAGCACAAGGACGGTTTTCAAGAGGCACGGGTTACGGCCAAATTCTAAATATATTTTTTATACGTCATATAGTTCTGTCACTTGACAATCTTGTCAAGATAAGAAGTAGAAATAATGCAAAAATTACATCGCCCCTCGACACAAAATGGACATTATGGATATTTTCCTGTTATTACGAAGTTTTTAATTTATTTATAATTATTGAATAAGATAATAATATGTACTACGAAACATGAAAATAACGATATTAAAAGCACTATATTGTGTAGAATGATGATTTCATTAAAAATTAAATACTATTTTTTTTTCTACTACATAAAATGTGTAACATTTAACAATTATTGAAAAATAAAAAGTATTAGAAACTTATTGAATTGAAAGTATAAAACATTTGAGAACAATTGAAACATTGAGGCCAGTCATGGCGCAGGGGCATAAGCGATTATAAACGCGACAGGTTGTGGATTCTATCCCTACTCAAGGAAATATAAAATATTGGCCGGTTTCATCTCTTCGCTCTGGTTACGTGCCAAAGCGTGGCATTGAGTTCACTTCGCCACTCAACACGCAATGCCTTCAGAGTACGGAACGGAAATGTATTAATGGGAGCGGAGTGTCGTAACGGTAGGTTCCCAGTTTCCCCCTTCATGTGACATAGCGTGAAGCTAAAAAAAGTATATACATTTTGTATGTAGTGGAACTCGAACCCACGCCTCTTGTTTCCAGCGGTCCAAAAGGCCCGAACACTATGCCATACGTTCTCATCAAGCTTAGGCGAAATGCCTGTTACAACTTATTTTGGTAATAAAATATTTTTTTATGACTATTGTCTGCAATAATCTTGAAGTGCTTATCCAATTATATTTTAAACACTAAACAACGTCGATGCGTAATTTAGATTAGATAGACATAAAGTTAAAATTGTGTCTTTGTGGATAATAAAGTTTCTTAAAACCTGGAATATATATAATGTATGCTTAAAAACTGCTTTAATTGCTAAAAAATTGCTGCAATATTTTTTACACCATTATTAATTTCCCTTCATTAGTTTTTAATTATTTGTTTGTACTTTTTATAAAAAAAACTCAGCAATATAAAAGAGTATTTTTATACTTCCACCCTTTTGTGAAATACGAGATGTTATAATAGTACAGCTGAGAAATGACTCAAAGTAACTTCTCCTAACCGGAAAGAACGCTGTACATATGTGCAAGAGAGCCATGACCCAATTCTTCAAACTTGTTCCGTCCTAAAAAGTTTAGATTGATCCACTTTTCCACGTTTACTTTTAACGTTGTTTTTCAGCGAGAATTGTTTGTTGGATTTGATAAAACAATCACCATAATTTTAATTTTATCTCGTTTCAACTCATCCTAGGTGAAATTCGTCAAGAAACGCTGTCTTAATAGTGCCTTAGAACGTTTTTTTTACAGACTTATTTTTTCAAAAAGAAGGAGGTTCTAAATTAGTTAACAATATTTTTTATGTTTGTCCGTCGATTTTTCCATCATTTGTGAACTGATTTTAACTATGATTTTTGTGATTATTTTATGATTTTTGATTTGAATGAGCGTACTTTTCCATTCGTACTACTATTACTACCAAGTTAGGATCCAATGATGAATATGTAATAATACTAATGCGACCCGTTGAAGCCAATATCATACGCGTTGCGTTTGTTTAAATAATAGCTAATTGTAGACTTGAGATATAGTGTAAAAAAAATTTTTCATTTTTGTCAACTTTAGAATACTAAAAATCAGCTAAATTGACAATCTAGAAGTAGAAAAAAAAGAGAAAAATAGTTTTAAGTCCTTCATTGATATAAATAATCCATAACAGTACTACGAAAATATTTGTTAATTTTTTTTATTATTTTATTAGTGCATAATTATAGTATAAATAAAGGAATTGTCAAGTAATCACTGAAAAATAAATAGAAATCCATTTTGGGACGATTAAAATCAATCAAATTTTAAATAACAGATTTGACACCTAATTGTCATTGACATCTTGTCTAATGATTTTTGCGTTTTAAGTACTTTCCCGTTTGTTTCCTACTTTATACGACCCTTACTTCTACAGTGGACACCGAAATCTTTTGGATCTAACTACCACCACGCTATATGGATCGCTGTGTTAATTGTAATATAGCCCCACTTTTTCCAAATCTCTAATAACTCAGCTCTCCCATTGCCAAAACTGACAGAATTTTCAGGCAGACAATGATATACCTGAATTTATTAAATCAAACTATTTTTATCTCTTTACATTCTGGGCCCATGAATATATGACATCGTTTCAGTCATCAAAGGGATACAAAGAGTTTGCTTCACATACTATATAAATTAAGATCAAAAAAAAAACTAGCGTTATATTTTTTCTCACATAGCAGGTTGGGCAGAGGGCGTCTAAGGATGTGACAATTTTCAAGAGATTGCGTATTGAGTAGTAGAACTCAACTCGCAATTTGTCTTTGAAAGCGAGTACCCAAAAATAATTTAAGTATCATTTCCCGTGGAATAAAGGGAACTGAACCCACAACCACCGTATTTACAGTCAGACTGTATTTCAAATTGTGGTATGTTACATTGGACGTATGATTTGATTATACATACTTATTTAACGACTTATTTAATACGAGCGCGAGTTCGAGTTCCACTACGTTCAAATTATTATACTTTTTTCTTTCCGAAATGTGGAATAACTCTTGAAAAATGTTAAAAAAAACTGATTATACATATATATATTTCTAGGTCTTTGGCCAAGCTCTCTAGTCAATAAAGCTACATATTCCATTACAAACTGCGTGTAGTTTGCAGTTTAAACTAGATGCCCTTATTACTTCTTTTATCTAGATACATTTTTAAATCTTATTGTGATAGTCCAGTCATCATTACTATTTGTATAAAGTCAATGAGTTAATTTAGCTGAACCTGCTCTCCAGAATTCGGCGGAGAGTTGGGAACGATGTGTCTTCTAGCTGCTTTCTCTATAACTATTCGATTAAATAAAAAAAAATCTATTGGATAGCCCATTTGTCAAGCTAGGCTATATTATTTTACGTTAACCGTTAATAATGTAACCCACTGTATCGCAGTCAGAGTTACTTCGAGTTTCATTAATTTTCATTTGACGACGCTGGGGTAACTGCCAGTACCCCAGTAGTTAGTGGATAAAGAAATTCTTCTATTAGAATAACTTTATGAACATTTTATTATTTTATTTAATAGTGGAATTAACTATAATCAATCACTAAGGGGTACAAGTATGCGATTGTAAACGCCTCGGTTGTGAGTTCAATTCCCAATGGGGTGAGTGAAAAAATTTATATTTTCACATCCTCGTTCTGGTAACGAAGCCTTAGAAATGGTTGGAACGTGGGAACGGATTATCTTAACCCAAGGTATCCTGCCCAGGGTGGGCAGGAAGTACCTACTATGTGTGGGATACAACGTGAAGCTAAAAAACATATTTTATAATTAATTTTATAAAACGATCTTCCTCCACAGGGGCAATAATATTCGGCTCAGATCAAGAAGTAGCAGGCGTGATGAGGGCAGTAGAACGAGTAAACGCCACCAGCTCCTTCAGCTGGATTGGTTCAGATGGGTGGAGTGCCAGAGCTCTAGTATCTGACGGTAATGAGAGAGCAGTAGAAGGAACTATCAGTGTGCAGCCTCAAGCCAACGATGTGAACGGCTTCAAGGAGTACTTCTTGGGACTTGACGTAAAGAATAACAAAAGGAATCCATGGTTTGTTGGTAAGTAGTTCCAATAATTTGTTTGTTAGTTATGTTATTAACTTTTCTATATCATAAGCACGCATTATGCAGCCTAAAAATATGTTTAATATCTATTTCCTTATATTTTACGTAAAAGGAAACAGATGCATCTATTTTCTTTTGATAGCATCTATCCATCCAGAAACAGGATGTCTCAAAAATGCCTGAACCGAGTTTAATAAAACTTATTTTATATGTCGGATTATCCCGATTTATTTTGAAAACGATCATTTCGATATAGCTTTCAGTTTCCGAGAAATTCGAGGACAAATACACTTAGAAAATTTTGCAATCACTAAGAAACCTAAGTACATAATGGTACTTAAATATTATCCAATTCCAACATACAAGTGAATCTCTAATATCTCTTTTGTTAAATTCGGCTAAAATGAAGTAAAAATATAAAATATATTCAATAGCGTAGCGAAAGCTTCAGGGCGGTAACCTAGGCGCGGGCACTGAGGTGTGAGGCGTGAGTTGCTGTAATCAATCAAACCTTTATCATCACGTTTAAAAATCCCACCTAATATTTTTTTCATACTAAGCAATATCAGGTTATTATTAATCATTCTTACTTGTACAGTTTATCTTTTTCTTTGGCTTCCCTCTATACCCCGCATATAGTAATGTAAGCAGAGGAAACATAGCCTTAAGATACTCCACCGTGTCTTGAGTAGCGCAACGTAACACCGCGCGGTGTCTTTAACTAACTTGTTGTGTCTTAACTTTACTTTTGTGTGTTCGATTATCACTGGAAGTGGATTCCTTTTACTTTCTCTGTTAATTTTCAAGACAAAGCGAGGCGTTTTTGAGACAATCAAAAAGGAGGAAACTAGTGTTCCACCACTCAACACTCAAGTGTTGAGTTGGTGGAACACTGGTTTCCCTCTGCCTACCTTGTTATAGGCGGAATACGGGAATAAAGCTAAATAATATAATCATTCCAGAATTCTGGGAGGATCACTTCCAGTGCCGCTATCTAGGCAGCCCAAAAACCCCATACAATGATCAATACAAGCACACCTGTTCCGGCAAAGAACGACTAACAGTCAACAACACTGAGTTTGAGGGACAGTTGCAGTTCGTGTCGGACGCTGTAATGGCCTTCGCTTATTCTATCAAGTAAGTGGATTTTAAGCGACTTCAAAAAGCATCAAATTATCAATATGATTATATGTTCCTTTATTTGTTACGCGATAACTCCTAAAATTATTTTGATAATTCTGTTTTATGTTAAGTCACATATCTGAGGTGATCCCATAAAAGTGTTGTGGTAATTTTTATCGTAAATTAATAATTACTTTCTGCTATAAGTATGTATGTGAAAAATAAAACAAAATAATTCTACATAAGACAGATTCGAACCCACAACTTTCACATGAGATGTATTGTATTAAAAATATAATTACAAGACGGAATAAAAAAATCCATTTTGTCATAATTAATGATGGTATTCAACAAGACTATGAATAATTTAGACAATATCAGTCTCGAGTATCTTTGAATTGGGAATTAAATATTTTCAGTAAACCAATAAGATGGGAATTACTACAAGCTTTTCAATTTTTTAAACATTTTTAAAGTGTTATTCCACACTTAAGAAAGAAAAATACTTATTTAGAAAACGTATAAAAATTTGAACGCAGCGGGACTCGAACCCGCGCCTCCTGGTCGGTTTCCAGGAGGCGCGGGTTCGAGTCCCGCTGCGTTCAAAATTTTTCGTCGAAATTTTTATACGCTTGTTACAACTTATTTATGTTGTTAGCATCTCTGTAGGGAGATTTTTACAAATTTCCGCTACCCAAAGATAATTACTAAGAATTATCGTTTGGCAAGAGAGAAACTATTTTTTTA
>JAAIXJ010001824.1:136337-150193 GCA_013403705.1 Heliconius hermathena | reverse complement strand
GAGTTCGATCTGATATGTGAAGCAGAGAGTTATATGTTATATAATTATGGCTACGGCCTACATATAATAATCTCAACTCCATTGCAAGTATGTATATTAGACTTCGGTCTTTGCATCAGAATAATTATAATATGAAATATATAAATGGGTATATTAATGTAATGCCCCCTAAAGAAACAAACTGAAGTGGATTCACATAATCGGCCGCCTAGCGGTAGGGAGTTCGATCTGATATGTGAAGCAGAGAGTTATATGTTATATAATTATGGCTACGGCCTACATATAATAATCTCAATTCCATTGCAAGTATGTATATTAGACTTCGGTCTTTGCATCAGAATAATTGACCTTTCGCTTTTGCGATTATGGTTTTCCATTATAAGAATCACAAATATTAACTATTCCGATCCGTCCCGGAGGGTTCAGAGCCGAACGGCCGGAATCCACGGTAAGTGGCGGGTGCGGGGCCACTCACTATCCCCCCTTAGTTATAACTATCAGTAATGACTGGGTATAACAGAGAGGAGGATAGGACGTCTACGATATTCTTTAGAAATATCACGAGAGATTGAAACGGACAGACAATGACATTTTATTTATCATAATATCTTTTATTTGTATTTATATTAAACTTATTGTACATTTAATATTTATATTGTTACCTCTGAATCTCTAAAAGATCTTGGATTACTTACGATCACTACGAAAGAGTTCTAACTATATTAGACGTATCACGAGCCATACTAAAATATTATAATTATTATTTAAATATTTTATTGAGTGTAGGGTGGGATGTCAGTTACAAGGGGCCCAAAGTGGGACTGTTAAACCGACTGGTTGTGGGTTCGATCCCCACTCGAGGAGAAAAAATATTTACTTAAATTTATATTTCTATTCCTTCGCTCTGGTGTTGAGGCAAAGCGCGGCGTTGAGTTCTGCCACTCAACACACAATGCCTCCAAAATTCGGCAGAAAGTGGGGAACTGAGTGACTTAACTCTAGGTTCCCTCTGCCTACCCTGCTGTTTGCGGGATACACCGTGAAGCTTATTTTTATTTTATTATCGATGAATTTCAATTATTTTGTATTATACAATAAAAACGTTCTTTGTATTGAAAATTGTATAACATTTATTTGCACTTCATTATTCAAATATTATGTAACGTCTTATAAATCGATAAGCGCTGGCTAAAAAACACGAAAAAGCAAGAGCGCGGAACAAGCGACTCTAAAGTTAGTATTTCAAATTAAAAACAAAATAATTTTCTTTGTACTATTTTATTAATTAATACAGAATTCATAAAATAACTACTATTTTATCCTGGGCCTAATGATGATGAAGTAGAAATACCATATTAAGCTTTAAGTTTATACTTTTAAAATCTAGTATATATCTTATATGTTAAAGTCTATACTTTTAAATAAATTGATTTCTATCATAAAAATATATGAACAAATGGCCTAAAGCATTTTCATTACATACACAAAACCAATTATAAAGTACAAAGAAATACATTTTTCTAATACATATTAAAAAAATCTCAAAATACTTTTATTCCTATACAAAATAAAGACTTGTATAGCCCTCGAGAACGAAATTTAAATAACAAAATAGCCATTTATTATTTGATACCGAAACTGGGGACCAATTACTTCATTTCAGCAAGAAGGTCGGCATGGCGAGAGAAAAATTAGGCGTCTGTCGTTCCCGTTGTACATTCCTCACCGTTACCGTTGTAGTTGACCATTAAGTCAATGATTTCATTCAAAATGGAAGTATATTTATTTTTTTGCTTTAATTATTATCAAATTTGTTATTTTGGAGGCAATGCTAACCTCAAATACGAATGCGCCACGACTACATGGCACAAGGGCACAAAGTGTGACTGTAAACGAGGCAGGTTGTTGAATCGATTCCCACTCGAAGAATTGAAATATTTAATATTCCCATTTTCTTCGATCTATTGTCAAGGCAAAGCATTGAGTTCCGCCACTCAACACAATCCAAAAGAAACTCAACTCGGGCAATGTCTTCAGAATTCGGCGGAGAATGGAAAACAGAGTGTCTTAACACTATGTTTACTCTGCCTACCCTGTTGTATGCGGGACACACCGTGACGTTAAAAAAAACAAAAAAGTTATTATTTATAGACATTTTAAATTTGGTTTCAATAGATTGTTGGAACTTTTTGTTAGAAAAATATGTTATTAATATTTAAAAATAAAATTAGACAATATTTAGTATAGCCATAGTGTGACATAAAAACTAATATGGAGCGAAATGACGTACGGTGTGTATGACTGAATGTGAAGTTATATCAGAATTGAATAAAAAAATCCATATCGCTAAAAAAATATTTACTTCCGTTTATAATTAGACGTTTACTTTGTTATTAATAACACAGTATAAATATACTTTTAAAATAAAACTTTGAGGCCAGTCGTGGCGCAGCGGCACGAAGTGTGACTGTAAAACCGACTGGTTGTGGGTTCGATCCCCACTCGAGGAGATGAAATATTTACTTAAATTGATATTTCCATTTCTTCGCTCTGGTGTCGAGACTAAGCGCGGCGTTGAGTTCTGCCACTCAACACGCAATGCCTCCAGAATTCGGCAGAAAGTGGGGAACGGAGTGCCTTAACACTAGGTTCCCTCTGTCTACCCTGCTGTGTGCGGGATACAGCGTGAAGCTAATTTATTTATTTTATTTTAAAATAAAACAAGCCCTAATAGTTCAAATTGTTCAAGTTGGGACATCGTAGAGAGAGGGAGAAAGACAGACATAAAAGTTTTGACGAATATCGAAAATAAATAACAAAAAGTCTATTAATTACAATAACTAACTAACTATTGAGTAAATATCTATAAAGTGGGGAATGGAATGGAATGTGTGTGGTGAATTAATGGATGTGTGGCATTAGTTCCTTTTGCCTACCATGCTGTGTGCGGGATACAGCGTGCAGCTGATATTTATTGATATATTGGTGAGAGTAGGGCAATAAAAACGAAATGGCCCAACCATTTCGATTTCGATTTCGATACTAGGGAATGTACCTGAAAATTATCTTCATCTTTCTTCTCTGGCAAGACCTCAAGATGCAGCGGGGCAGCGTTAGACTAAAGCACGATGGGTTCGGTGCAGCATTGCCCCACTCAATAAGCTATGTCTCAAAGGCGTATGAATAGGCGAACGTATTATCTTTGTGTCCTCTTTCTACTTGTCTATGCAGAAAACGCGCCTGAGGCGCGGGTTCGGGTCCCGCTGCTATCAAAATATCTATGTTTCTATGAGACCATTTTACCTTTATAATATACCATCAAAAGTCCTGAATTTTAACCGCACAGTTCAATTAGAAACATTTATTAATTAAGCTAAATATTGAAGTAAGTTAAATATTACTAAAACAAATGAACTCTTGTTAAATTATTATTTACATCTATAAGTAAATATATGATTTCATTTGATTAATTAATAATTGTTACAATCTCATGTTTTATATGACACTAGTTGTTGCTCGCAACTTTTTTCACGTGGACTTTTAGACATTTTTTTGTACGTACTTTTTGCTTTACACTGTATCCCACACGTAGGGTAGGTAGAGGGAACCTGGGAACCTAATGTTATTATAAGATACTCCGTTCCCATTGAGACACTTCCGTCCCCACTTACCGTCGAATTCTCGAAGCATCGCGTGTTGAGATGTCGCAAATCATCATCAAATCATCGCCGCGCTTTGCCTTATATATCAGAGCGAAGAACTTAAATAGAAATAGTAAATATTTTATTCCCCCGAATGGGAATCCAACCCACTATAGTCTCGTTTACAGCCAGACACTCTGCATCACGACGGCCTCTTAATGTGAATTTAAACCCTAATACAGATCTCTGAGTATAACCGTGTAAACTATCTGTTCCAAATTAAGCCTAAATAAAAACTCAATTATATTAGTTGAAAAATAAAAAAAAATCAAAACATTAATATTTAATCTATATATATAAAAGGACAGGTACCTGACTGACTGAGGTAAGATGCACGCACAGCCGTAACCTCTGATGCTAGAAACGTGAAATTTGGACAGATGTTTATTTTCATAATCTGGACATCCACTAAGAAGGGATTTTGAAAACTTTTAACCCTAAAGAGATGAAATAGGGGTTGAAAGTTTGTATAGAAAAAAATATAAATCGGCACCGATTTTTATAAAATTTGAAATTCAGTCTCTTAAAAATATTTCATTGAACACGTGTTTCATGGTTTTTTAGAATTCACCCCCTAAGGATTCAAATAAGGGGTTGAAAGTTTATATGAAAAAGTGTTTAAATCACCACCGATTTTTATAAAAATTTAAATTCAAACTGTTAAAAATATTTTATTGAACACGTGTTTCGTGGTTTTTTTTAGAATTCACCCCTAAGGATGCAAATAAGCGGGCGAAGCTGCGCGCGCCCACAAGTAAATAGTAATTCATTACCTCGAGTGGGGATCGAACTCACAACCTTTGCGTTACGGTCGCACTCTTAAGCGCTTGCGCCACGACGGTTCCCTCAATATATCGACGGCTTAAATATAATTATTCAATTTATTATTTTAAATACAGGGCGTCATTATTCTATAGATAATAATCGGTGTGTAAACTGTCACTAATTAAGTACTTCGGATCGCATGACGACTATATTTACGCTCTAGTTCTTTTGTAGAACATTTGGAGTTCCACATTTTTCCAATATGATATCATGGTTTTGTATTCGAAAGAGATTCTAGTGATAGATCACTATTTTTTTCACTGTATTTTAGGTATGGTAATGTGGCGGAATTCGACTCCGCACTTACTCTTTTTTTTATGGAAAAGACAAGGCAAACGAGCCGTGATAAGTGATCACCGCCGCCCACGACCCCGTGCAACACCAGAGGAGCTACAGGTGCGTTGCCGGCCTTTAAGGTGGGTTGGGTGCCGGAGCCCAGCATTACCTGATGCGAAACGCAGTGGCATAAAGCCACTACTTAACTCCGCCGCCCACATTAAGATACTCAGTTACCCATTATTAGTCCAATATTCGACACATTGCAAACAAACTCAACACTGCGCTTTGTTTGTTTATCAACAACATAAATAAGTTGTAATAAGCGTATAAGAATTTCAACGGAGCTTGGCGAGAACGCATGGCTTAGTGGTCAGAGCGCCTGGTCGGTTTCCAGGAGGCGCGGGTTCGAGTCCCGCTGCGTTCAAATTTTTATACGTTTTCTAAATAAGTATTTTTCTTTCCTAAGTGTGGAATAACACTTTAAAAATGTTCAAAAATATGTACACTTATTATTATTTGAATATTAAAAAAATACTAGCAATAAAAAATACGTCTAGTCACTGTTGCATCTACCCACATAGTCCTAAGTTAAACATACTTTACAATTTTTATAATTAAAATTTGACTCCTGATTGAATTTGAATTTTCGATGTTTAAAATTAAGGTATTGTGTTAGTCTCGTTAAATAACGAGCGTCGGGGTGACTTGGATACGACACCGCCTTTATAAACCTACGTCATGTAGCTCACGATACGGTACGATATCTAATAGATCTTTTCCTAATTACTATTAGGAAAAGATCTATTAGATAGACATTAGTCTCTAGCTGTCCTGAAGACCTGTATAAATTCGTGCTAAAGATAGGTATAAGGTGATTGAGAAAATACTCTTGTAAGAAAGACTCTGTATGAGCGTTGGGGTGACTCAAAAAATACTTATTTAAGCCCTATCAAGATAGGTACGAGATGACTGAATGATTGAAAAAAGACCCTTGTTAGACTCTGTTTGAGCGTAGGAGTGACTCGGAAAGTGCTTGTTTAAAATCCTATTATTTAATTCTTAAAAGAATTCATGTAATTTGTATAGGTACATGTACAAATTAAAATACGAAATGTTTAAACAATTAGAGGCTGTGACCAGTGTGAACCTGACTTATTGCCGACGGCGAGTATGAGCAGGCGTGAGGACGCTTACCCGTCAGGAGAGGCAGTGTAACACTGCCAGTGTTATCAAAATCGTGTTAAAGAGGGTAGATGTAGGAGAAAAAGTCTAGAAGTAATGGAGTCGTGGCAATCGATTAGGCAACGACCTTTATTGGAAGGATAACTCGTGTGAAGTATTGTTATTGGATGATACATATCAGTTATTGCAATTACGTAGAATCTCTTTCTGAATAATATAGAAACATATAGATGATATGTGTGTGAACTTAAACCACTTCCAATTTCTAACAGTAACTGTATTTTATTTTTGCCACTCAACGCGGAGGAAAGCTGAAACAGTGTGTCTTAAATAATGAAAAATAGAAAAATAAGTCGATTTTGTGTACTCAACTTCTACCACGACTAGTCAATTGTACTGTAATAATCACGAAAAAGCATAAATTTTAAAAACGTAATAATTAAAAAAACATCCTAACCACTTCGCAAGTCACGACCACATGCCGCACCCACCCTTACATTCAGTAAGGTGACGTAAATTAATCGGTTATTCAGCCTATACTTGCTCTTCACGTTTATTAATTGCTTCAGATAATGTTTCCAAATTGCTGGGATGATTGTAGTAATTATTAATAGTTGGAAAGTTTGTTAAGTTTTAACCCACACACAGCAGGGTAGGCAGGGGGAACCTAGTGTTAAGACACTCCGTTCCCCACTTACCGCCGAGTTTTGGAGGCATTGCGTGTTGCGTGGTGGAACTCAAGGCCGCGTTTTGCCTTGACACCAGTGCGAAGAAATGAAAATATAAAAGGAAATAAATATATTTCATTTCCTCGAGTGGGGATCGAACCCACAGCCAGTCGATTTTACAGTCACACTTTGTGCCACTGCGCCACGACGATTAGCCTCATAAGTTTTAAGTAAATGTAGTAATTATTTGGACCACATCGTGGTTAAGTTAATTGTACCTGAATACATAATAATTAAATATTTCATTTGTTTCTCGACCTTTTCGTGTCTAAAGCAAAGTGGCTGTCTCTCAATAAACGATATTTTCGGAAAAGAAAAAAATATATCTATAACACATAGATATCGCCAAGTGTGTGATATAAGTATTGCTTATGTTAATGTATTTCCTTTCTTTTTCTTAGCTTCACGCTGTATCCCACATTAAATATTATTATAATTTTTAACATGGGCAACAAACTCCTTAAGAAAGAAAAATATTTTAAATATATATTTTTGGCTTTTCATTTAGTTATAGTACAAAGATACAACTGAGTATTCATATTCACACTTCTGACAATGGTAATTTTCAAGAAGTTAAAAAAAAATCTCAAATATTCCCTCATATTTGACGCTGTATCCTTTTCCGTTCCTTCCTAGCTTTCCATCAAATATTCTAGATATTGGCGTGTTAAAGTGGAACTCAACGCCACGTTTCGTCTTGTCACCAAAGTAAGAAAATGAAAAAAAAAATGATTTTCCAGAGTGGAAATCGAACTCCCATAATCAGTTCCACTCCACCACAACAACCTCCCAATATTTATGTAGTGCAATATCATCCAAAGTTTTATCCATGTAAACATTGCCACGGTACAAAATACACCAGTGCAGTGGCGTGACAAGTGTTGCGACCGCAAATCCCTTTCCCGTAACAACGACTGAGTGAATTATTGTTCGAAATAAATATTTCACATACAAAACATTTATTTGTTATTTTTGGCGAGTTTCAATTTTCAAAGGCATTTAACGAGAGCCACGTTGAGATACGAGTATCACCGTAGTTGTGTTATATTGTAAAATGTATGTTTTTAATGGAATTCCGTGTAAACAAATGTATCTGGCAAGTTTTAAAATGTGCTTCGCTTGAATATAAGTTTAATATAGTCGTGAGGTCTCTAGTCTACTAATCAAGGCTTAAGAAAATTTACATCAAAGAGGTCTCAATGACCGTCGTTGTGCAGAGGCACACGATCCTTACTCGGGGGAATGAATTTCCGCCATTCAACATGCAATGCCTCGAAAATTTCGGCGGAAATTGGGGAACTAAGTGTCTTAACACTACTTTACCTCTACTTACCCTGCTGAGTGCGGGATACAGCGTGAAGCTGAAAAAAAGAGATCCTATTCTTTCTCCCAATGGATAGTAAAAATAAAAAAAAAATATTCTTATTTAGAAAATTATGTTTGCTCGTTATAGCCGTAAACGATAACTTTGCCCTAGCCTAGCAAAGTAATTACGTTGCGAAACTCTAAATTGTACTCCATTTATTTAGCCAATGAGATGATAGAAGGAAATAAATACATTAAATATTAATAAAAATATTACTTTGAATTGGATTCAGATCCACAATAATAGCACACGATTATTATGTTATATGTCCAAAGAAAGAAAAAAAATTTGCTTAAAAAAATCTGACGATTGGCGCATATTTAAATGCCAAAAAGAACATACTCTGAATAGTAGTTCTTAAAAATATCCCAAAAATCCTTTCGTGATAAAACGAAACGAACGAACTTTTATCGTCACTACCTTTTAGGATCAAACGGTAAATCCCCAAAATTCAGTTCTTCCCTCTACAAAATTTTGCATAATATATCTATCAAACAAATTTTAGGAAAACAGCAAATATTTGATGGTATTATGATACTTTGTTATAATTGGAAAAGTTTAAATGTTTTCACATCACTTACGCTTTTACGTTGGACTCATATCTGTTTAAATGATTTTAATCGTTCTTATATTTGAAACTTTTTTGGTTATTTAAGTTATTACTTTGAAGTAATATAAAATATCATAGACGTAGTGGTATAGCGACGCAGCGCGGCATATGATTGTAAACGAGACGGTTGCGGGTTTGATTAATGCCCAGGTGAATGAATTAAAGTAATTTCCACGCACGGTAGCACAAGGTAAAGCGCGGCATTGGATGTCTCGAAAATTGGGCGTAAAGCGGGTGACAGAGTGTCTTAACATTAGGTTCTCTCTGCCCACTCTGCAATATGTCATCATCAAAAATTTTTAAGCAAAACAGTATATTAAGTATATTCATTGTAAAGAAAAATAAAATAATAGTGACTCAATTCTCCATCTATCTGTACATAATAAGAAGCTAAATTAACGTATTACCGGTATTTAAACTCGCAAATACCTACTTCTCAACTGGTGCCAGTACTCAATTTCCAGTGCCGCAAATGCAAAATTACTGGGAGCGTATTCGTCGAATTTACAGAAGGTTGGCTGTGAATGATGAAAGCATCTCGTCAGCAATTATACTAACATCTTATTTATATTCTTACGGTAATTTTGAGTCATATAGAATATCTGATGAGGCCAGGTGACGTGCGTATATCAAAGGTGCTAACATTGCTTCTATAAACTTTTAAAATTGAAGTTGGTATAATATAATATATTATGTAGGTTTATTTTAATGCAAGATGTATTAAAATAAACCTACATAAAATTAAGGTTCCGTACCTCAGAATGAAGAAACGAGACTTTTATAGGATTACTTTGTTGTCCGTCTGGTAATAATACCATCGAGCTGGTCTGATGATGGAATCTGAACACGGCTGATATACTCATTACATACGTGTTATTAATGTGTTCTGTTAAAAAGCCTGTTTTTAGTTCTTTAAACAATTATTTTTTTATTTAGAGAACATATCTGTAAGGTGACTTACAAATTTCCGTTACCCAAATATTATTTCAGAGAAAGATCATTTGGCAAGAGAAATGCTACTTATCAAATGCGTTTTAAAATGTTATTTTAAATTAAAGAACATAGAAATCTTTTCGTTTCTTTATAGAAACGTGATAAAGTATTGTCTGCAACAAAACTTTTGGTACTAAAAATTCGTTTAAGTGAAAAATCTTAGTATAGTATAAAACAAAGTTGAAACATTTGTCTTCATGAAGTCGTTCTGCTTACATTTTCTAAATCACATGATGGATATTGAAACATTTTGTACTGTTATTCAGAAACAATTGCAGCTTCTCGCTTTTTTTTGTATAGCACTGTAGACAGAGAGAAACCAGTGTTAAGACACTCCACCTTCTCCAACTTCTTGTCAATTTAGAGACATTACGCATTGCGTGATGGAACTAAACGTCGCATTTTGTCTTAATAATGGGTAAATTGCTTTTTTTTAAATGGGGATTGAACCTTCTACCATCACGTTGACAGTCAAATGCTGGCCTCACAAAAAAGAAAACCAAATAATAACACAAAAATAATCTTTCCAGAAATAAAACAGTGTTTGCACAGAACTTACTTTGCAAATTACATTTATAAACGAACAGCCAAAGGGCCATGATTATGATTAATTGATGAATTAATGAATACAGTACAAGTTACAAGGCTTTTAATTTTGGGCAATTTTCAATTTCCCCTTAGAAAGAGACCTGTAGGAGAGTAAGTACTTTCTTTGTACGCTCTACAGAGAACATCTGAGCTATATTGCGAAATTTCTTAAGAGATTTCTTAAGACATTTGCCTGCCAGTTAATAAATTAGGTAGTCGCTTTGTTTCAAGCGATGAGACTTAAATTGAAGTTTCACCGTTTTGGTACAGTGGATGTGTAATGTGTAAACGAGTTTTTATTGGAATTAATATGAAAATGCCACTGTCGTGGTCCAGTGGCACAAGCATATGACTATAAGCCCTACAGGTTTTTGGTTCGATTCCCACTTGAAGAAATGAAATATTTAATATTTTTATCGAGGTTAAAGGCGTTGAGTTCTGCCACTCAACAGGCAATACCTCCAGAATTTGACGTGAAGTGGAGAACGAAAAGCTTCTTAATGTAAACGAAGAGTCTTTATGGGAACGGTGTTTTGGTTCCCAGGTTCCGCTGCCTATCCTGGTATGTGCAGGATACAGCGTAAACCTAAAAAAAAATTAGTACATTACTTTGTTTTCCTATTTGTTGTTATTAGTATAATTGTTTGGTAGTTTGTCTAACTACCAAATAATTAGGAACTATTGTTTCTGAGATTAACGTGATTAAACAATAAATCTCTTAAGCCTTATAATATTAGTATTGATAGACAGACAGGATATCCCCAATTCCCAAAACTCTGACCCATCGCCTTAATTTTGAAACCCTAACACAATCGCAAGTTTAAAACTTACATTTCTTTTACATAAAAATTACATTTTTGTATCATAATTTAACATACACAAAATGTACTTTTTTATATAACTTATTATATAATGTACTTTTTTACTTTTTTATAAAATATCCAATTAACAGCCATGACATTTTTCTTTCGGTGTCAATATATTTATACCTGTACGAGTACAGGCGTAATAACTTCCGTCAAAGCCGGTGTAATAGGAATACGTAATTAGAGGATTCCACTTTAAAAAACAATTTAAAAATATACATAGGTACACTGTTCTTTATTCTTTTGATGGGTTGATTTAAAAAAAAACAAGGCATCTTTTTTATAAATGTTACAGTAGATACCAGTTTTGGTAGAGCGAACCACTTCAAAGCAAGCTTCAAAGCTTTACTCCGATTTCCGCTCGAGAAACCATTACCTGTTGAATTGCGGAACTCATCTCCGCACTTTGCCTTTGTTATGAAAGTAAATAGAAGTAATACATTCCTCCGGGCGCGGATTTATTCAGTCAATCCATCCAACTGCGCCTCCAAAAGATTTTAAATAATGTGAATATTACTTCGAATGTGAATTACACCCTCTAGATATCGTAAAAAAAAAAATTTACGCTTAACACTGTATCCCGCACATAGCAAGGTAGGCAGACGGAATCTGAAAACCTAGTGTCAAGACACTCCGTTCCAATTAAGATTCTGAGAGAGAAGAGATTCTGTTTTCTCCCACTTCCTTTCATTTTCATAAAAAAAATTGTACAAAAAGAATATTGGTAATCCCTTTTATTGTTTGAACTGAACTAAACTAATATTATGTGTATTAAATAATACAGTTAGCTTATTAAAGCTTATTACTTCCCGCTGTTTGTTCAATTTATGTTATACGTAACTCCCGAACGATGATAATGGAAGTGCATTTTGGATATATTATTATTTTTATTTCCGCACATTGGTTATGTCCGACTGTCAACGCAGCGGTTGTGCGTTCGATTTCCACTAGAAAACTTAGATTGTATTAATTTCCTCTGGTAACAAGACAACCGCGTTGTATTCCGCCACTCAACACGCGATGTCTCGAAAATTTACGTGAAAAGTGAGTTGTCATTAGGTTCCCTCTACCAAACCTGCTATGCGGGATAATATGTGAAGCCGCCTTGTTATGTATTATTTCTACTTAAGTATTTTAAAATATCGTTTGCATTTTATAGTATGTGTAGAGAACTACGCTTTCTATTTTTCTGTTCTCCACCGATCCACTCCACTCTGTTTTCGACCGCTAATATAAGAAAAAGTTAAGGTTATATTTTTTTATGTTTGTTCATAATTTATTAATTGAAATGTATTTTAATTTTTTTTATATAAAATAAAATCAGCTTCACACTGTACCCCGCGAATGGCAGAATAGACGGTGGGAACCAAGTATTAAGACGATCCGCCGAATTTTTCGTGGTGAAACTCAACGTTGGTGCCAAAGCCTAGAAATCAAAATATTAATAAATAATAATTGATTACCCCGACTGGAGATCGAACCCATAAAATTTAAAAATCCGAAAAAAGTAGTTAAGTCCCGCACACTTAATGTGTCCAATTCTAATATAGGTACAAAATGTACTATACATTTATGGATGTATGTTCTGTCACCCACATCACCTGTCACTAGCAAATGAACAGCGTTCGTTTGACGCGATGATATCTAACAAAGGCATAATAGGAAACGATTTCTCTATTTTAGTTATGCTAAATAAGTATGGAATGTGATGCGGCGTTAAGTTCCGGGATCCGGAATTCCAGGATTCGCGACATCATACAATATCTCGAATGGAAGAAAATGAGGAATGGAGTGTTCTAACACTGCTATAGGATAAAAAAAACACTTAGTAATGTGATTTTTAAGCTTAACGCATATAGATAGTAGAGAAGCTAGAAAGACGCTACTGTCGAAACCTTCCGTTCACCACCTTCCGCCAAGTTTGGAAACATTATGTTTTAAATTGCGTCACCAGACGACAAGTTTTAAGCTCTATATATAAAACTGCCAAAGTGCAAGTCGGACTCGTGCACGAAGGATTCCATATCATTATATATAAAAACGGCAAAGAAATCACGTGTGTTGTCTATAAAAATTCAACTGTCCAATTATCACGGTTCATGAGCTGCAGCCGCAAAGGCAGACGGAGAAACAGACAGCGGAGTCTTAGTAATAGGGTTCCGTTTACTCTTTGGTCACGGAATCCTAAAAATATCCTTTATATATACTTTATAAAGATATTTTAACAAAATAGTTATTTTAAAGTACAAAATCCAGTGTAAAATTTATATACGTGGTGTACTTTAATTAACACGGCGGTTAATTACGCCGCCGCTCTCTAGTTAACTAATAAAACAGGTAGTTAAGGTGAAACGTTTAAATATTTAAACTTTCGAACTGAGCTGAGCTAATCGACCTTGGACAGGAGAACTTATTATTAATTATTATTAGTAAATTATTAATGCATATTTATAAAAATAAAAATTTTAGACCAGTTGCGGGGCCCAAGTGTACAAGCTTATGACTGTATACGCGACGGTTGTGCGTTCCATTTTCACTCGAGGAAATTAAATATTTAATATTTTACTTATTTAGAAAACGTATAAAAATTTGAATGCAGCGGGACTCGAACCCGCGCCTCCTGGAAACCGACCAGGCGCTCTGACCACTAAGCCATGCGTTCTCGCCAAGCTACGTCGAAATTTTTATACGCTTGTTACAACTTATTTATGTTGTTAG
>JAAIXJ010001824.1:5180-125607 GCA_013403705.1 Heliconius hermathena | reverse complement strand
ATACCGTGCGGTTCGTAGGCTAACTCATTTTGATTCAGTGATATCTCCTTCAGTATTTATTAGAATGATGTACAGTAAAATATAATTTTAATCTAAGTGAGATGCTAAAGGTGACTGTTATATTTATTTTGATAACATTGAATATGAAATTATAGAAAATACATTAACAATAATCCAACAAAAGTAATGAAATATATTAAAATGGTTACTGTGGCTCAACCTTCAGAGATTAACATACATCATTGTGGACTATTTAATAGATTTTTTAAAAGACTGAAAAAGAATATTTTTTAAAATATAGTTTTTATATGTCTCATAAACTTGAGTCAGCGCACTCCATGTAAGCGTTCAGGAAGCTCATTTTGGGCGACCTTTTCTTAAAAGGACATAATTCCTTGTTGCCTAGCAACGGTTGCTTAGCGACGGTTGTTATTAATATGGCAGAATAAATTACATGTCAAATTGTAACATATTTTAATATCTTAGTATATATCGAGAATATTACCAATATGAGAATAAAACGTAACCTACGTTCATCCGAAGACCCTCAAGTATCTCTATATGAGTATTTTATCACAATTGAATTAGCGGTTTGACCCTGATTGCTAAAAAACAGACAGACAGACAGACAGACGAGTTACTTTCGAATTTATAATATATCATGTTTTAAATCCATACCGGATTTAAAACATGTTACATAAAATTATTTAAAATTAAAAAGATATTTCTCTCAAAGTACTGCCATTTGATTCAATCTAGCTCTTAAAGAGGACAGTAATACTAGATGAATGAATCGAGGCCACACGAGGGACTTGCATTCAGTGAATAACACACAAAACGTTGAAATGATATAAAATGAACTAAATTCGATGTGAATAAAGAAATTTGATGGTACATTTCACTTGAAAACGGACTTGTTTTTAGTTTATAGTTGTTTGAATTTAAATTGATTTTATGTTTTTTTTTAAAGAATCTACTGCTTTGTCTGCTTTCCTCTTTCGCTTCGCTCACTTAAAATTATAGTTATATTACATATTCCAGAATTTGGCGAATAGTGGAGAGTGGAGTGCCTTAACACTAGGCTCACTAGGCTGTCTACATGTGGGATACACAGTGAAGTTAAAATTATAACCAAATTATATAAATCTGTGTATTATTCTGATGTATATTCCCGTAAAATTCCTTGTAAATCTGTTCACTAGTTTTTGCGTGAAAGAGGAACAAACATTCATCCTCAGAAACTAAATAAATATCAATTATTTCCATTTTCGGACAAAACTTTTAAACCATTATCAATATTTTAAATAACAATCAAAACCAAGGCAAAGCGAGGCCAGTCTTGGCGCAGGGGCACAAAGTGTGACTGTAAAACCGACTGGTTGTGAGTTGGATCCCCTCGTAAATGTTTTGACTCAAGGAGATAAAATATTTACTTAAATTTATATTTCCATTTCTTTGCTCTGGTGTAGAGGCAAAGCGCGGCGTTGAGTTCTGCCACTCAACACGCAATGCCTCCAGAATTCGGCACAAAGTGAGGAGCGGAGTGTCTTAACACTAGGTTCCCTCTGCCTACCCAGCTGTGTGCGGGATATAGCGTGAAGATTTAAAAAAAATCCAAGGCAAAGCTCAACTAACCAATCACAGATTTATTATACTTCGGTAAAAAAAACTGTAATGACATTTTCTGTGCGCATGAACACTGATTGAAGTTGCGCGATAAACGATTTTGTAACGCGAAATGACGAAATATAGATAATAAATTCAATTTAAACTGAAAACTAATATTTTCTCCTCTATATTTAGAGAAATGTAGATATTTTTGTGTAACAAATGTTTATATCAATAAATTTCTGAAGTCTAATTAATTCAATGTGGCCTATTGACGAGTGAGCATTCAACACGCAATGTCACCGCTTAATGTGTCCTCCCTACCTATCCAACATCTATAAGTACTTTTTTTAGCTTTTTTTACTTCACGCTGCACATACAAGGATAGCCAGAGGGAACCTAAAAACCTAGTGTTAAGACACTCCGTTCTTCATTAAGAAACTTCTATTTCTCACTTTTAGCCGAATTCTTGAAGCATTGCGTGTTGAATAGCGGAACTCAACTCCGAGAGAAGACGTAACGAAACGTTAAAAAAAAGGGAACAGAGTATTTAAGCTTCTAAAAAAATTAGGGTAATAGAAAGTTTAATCGATGGCGGAATGATAGGATAAGATAGGAAGGGATATAATTTTGATATAAAAGTAGACTAAGGAGATTCATGGGACCCTGCCCGGTGACGATAAAAAGACCACTTCAGGTCAATAGCAATTTTGTTCTTTCGAAAAAAATATTAGTGCGTCAGTTTTTTTTGGTGAATAAATACCTACGAATTCTATAAAAGTGTTTTGTTCTGTTCTGTTTGTATTCTTTGATAGAATTTCCCAGTTGGGTTTATAAAATGATTAAATGAATGAAAAAAAATGAAAAAAATGCCACCATCTTTGTTCACTAATGCGGATAAAAGCTTATTAAAAAATTCGGCTTCGCTTTATTATTGGTATATTATAGCCAAATTAAGTAATAACATCAGACAAATAATAAAATCGTTGGGCGCGTGAAACTATCATATATTAACTCTAGATACACAACGCCCAACGATTATATTATTTGTCTGATCAATACCCCAGATTGATGAGAAGATTGGTGCGAGCTAAAAAATAATTCGTTAAGTTCTAGCTACCAGAGCTACAACTTAACGAATTATTTTTTAGCTTTTAGTACATTACCTACATTATTTTTATTATAATAAAACCGTTTAACATAAAAATATTTTTTTATTTAATTTATTATAATATTTCATCTTAAATATAAATCTATAAATCTTCAACAATGTATCAGTACTAAGTAGAGTTTCGCGTGAGAACACGGGTGGTGGTGGTATGAAGCAAGGCCCCAGCTCCTGTAAATATTACTTGACAAATGAAAAATGAAAAAAGAATAAAACAAAAACTTTATTTACAAAAAACTGTGTTGATTTCCGCAAACGCATCAAAAATTGGTTGGCAAGTGGGGAACGGAGTGTCTTTAAACTAGGTTCCCTCTGTGATTTACTTCTCGCCGTATCACGCTGTATCCCATGATACAGCGTGATACGGCGTGAAGCTAAACAAACAAAAAGGGTTGTATCTTAGGTCGAAAGTTAGTATGGTTTGATGCCATTCCACTTGCATGTTTTGCAATTACAATTAGAGAACGGAGTGTTTTAACATGTCTTTCTCCATACACCGCCAAAAAATACTACATACACTAACGTTTGAACCCATAACCTACAATTATTTCACTATGGGTTAAAAATTACAGAAGACAGTCGTTAAACAATATAATAAACTATCATTATATTTGAGGAAACCTAGAAAATACCTTATAAACTTCGAAGTAGACCACTTAATACAACCAACAGTGGCCTAAATCCACAAACCTTAGAACATAAGGTTAAGTAAGAATGGTTGTATTGTATATATTTATATATATACGTATATGTATATATTAGATATTTGTATTCACTACCCTCGTTTGGAGGTCTAAGATCCGTTAATTAACGCGTGAAAGGAACACCTGTTAGCTCACGTTCAGGTTAGAATGGCAATTGCTTTACATTATTTAAATAGAGTACAAAATGGTTAACACTATTTGGTGAGAAATACTTGGTTTAAAATTAATTATGATGTACTATGATATTTACTAGTGTATGTGATACATTCTAAGTGCCTGAAGTAATACTGACTTCAGCTGCAGTGCTTAAGGTAATATGGAAACAGTTAACGTGATCGAATACAAAAAAGTATTTTTAATTTGACTCATTAGTTCCTGAGATCAGTGCGTTCATCCAAACTATATACAATCAATATAAAATAATATTATATAGATTACTATCTTATTTTAATGTGCCTTACTTTTTGTATTCATATCCCACATACATATGTATAGATCTAGATTAGAAACACTCAGTTTTCCTCATTCCAATTCCGAAGAAGCATTCTTGTATAAGCCTTCCCTCGAGTAAGAACCGAACCCACAACCATGACGTTTAAAGTCAAAGTCCCATCCCAACTACGCTTATATTTCGTTTAACGTAGATTAATAACATTTATGAACTAAAGCTTAAGTGCTGTGTAATGCATTTAAGATGACATCAAGTATCTCGTTCAAAGGATCATTTGCATGTGATAAGCCGGAAATTAAACACGTTACCCATTTCATATAATCCCAGTTGATATGTGTACGACAAATTAGTTTATTATCGATTTTATAGTATATTAGTATACTAATCTCGAACAGTTGTATTAGTAAATATTCAATTACTGAGCATAATCATTGAAAGAGCCAGTTATACCAACTTATGTTTTAATTTAAATTTTCTTTTATTAAGACACATCTGTTTCTCATTTTCCGCTGATTCCGGAGGCGATGCGTGTTGAGTGGTGGAACTCAACGCCGCGCCACCAAAGCGATATGCTTTCATAGACGGTAGACCTGGACATTTGATATTAATTTCAGGTTGACATCTCTATTATCTTGAGATAAATGGTCTTGATTGATGGACAGACGGACAACAGAGTGTTTTCGGTGTTCTGTTTTTTGTTTTTCAGATATGGAACCCTCAAAATCACCTTTCTAAATAAATTTCATAAATTTTAATATAAACCATTCATTTATGCCAGTCGTGACGCATGGGCACAAGACGCTGAAAACGCGATAAGTTATGGGGTCAAATCCCACTCGAGGAAATTTATTATTTAATATATTTCCTCGCTCGAGCAAGGCAAAGCGTGACGTTAAATTCCGCCATTTAACACGGATACAACGTAGAGCAAAAAAAAAATTTCCTCTAGTTTGGATTGTACCCACGACCATCGTGCTTATAATCAGACGATGTGCAATAAGGCCAAATTTAAATTAAATATTTTTTTTCTACAGAGATATGCATGCAGAAGTATGCGGTGGAAGGCGAGGTCTGTGCGATGCGATGCGACCAGCTAGTGGCGCGGAGCTATTGAAATTTTTGAGGAAAGTTCGTTTTACAGGTAAGCTTCGATTTAGAAAGCTTTATTTTTAAAATTAGTTATTTTTTTTTAATTTTTTCTATCTTGGTCTTCTAATGAACGTTCGTGTATAGTGAAATTGCGTGAAGTACATATATATCTACTAAAATATTTATTTGTACCTAGTAAATATACATTATGCCTATATACATATTTTATTTAAATCAGATATAACTAAAATTTAATCAAATGCTGTTGATATTTACTCGGCAAGCTCGTAATCGTTATAATATACATTTGTATTTATAGTAGAGGCACTGTAGATTATTTTCATTTTTTGCTACAGTTTTCCCATTTGAGATTTAAAATTAATTGACACAGACTAATAATATAAATTTCAATAAATATTTCATTTTCTCGAGTGGGAATCGAATCCACAGCCATTAGCGTTTACAATCACACTTTGTCCCCCTGCGCAACGACATATTTTCATTTCTTAGTACTGGTGTCGAGGTAAAGAGCGGCGTTGAGCTCCGCCACTCAACAATGCCTCCAGAATTCGTCGAAAAGTGGGAAATGGAGTGTCTTAACACTAGGTTCCCTCTACCTACCTTGCTGCGTGCAGGATACAGCGTGAAGCCGACTTTTTTTTAATTTTAGACTAAAAATAAAAACTGACAAATTTTAGACTGGATTACTTTGAGAGGAAAATGTTAATAAAGTTCTTACAAAACTTTCTTAACAACTATGTACTTCGAATAAGTGCTCTAATACTCTAAAACCACTTTAACTTGTTAGCTTCCATGACTTCCTCTATAAGGTTTGGTAATAAAATGAATTAAAGAACTAAAATACGAATAGTATTTAAATTTTATATTGAAAACTTAATTTAAGTTTAAGTAACGTCAAGCTTAAGTCACTTTTCGAATTTGGACCATTATTGTGTAATTGGAATGAAACTTAATGCATATAATGGGTTGAAATCGTAGTTAAAATTATCTTTATAAAATAATTTAATAAAACTCTTCCGTTACTGAATGATAGACAATCCACAGAGATTGGTAGGTAGGTAGATTAGGGAGTAGACATAGTTTGAAGTTTAGAACTCCTTGTACTCACTTTACAGGAAGTTCTAAAAAAGCATTCCTCGAAATTAGTACTGCAAAGGGCAAACGTCTGGAAAACGTGTTTATAATAAAAACACAATAAAACACTTAACAATGTTATCAAACAAAATATATCATTGGATATACTACTTGCGTAGAAAAGTAGCAAGGAATTGCCTCTTTTTAAATAAAATTTATTTTTTAAAAAATATAAATTTCTAAATTTGGCCAAAAGTAACTTTAAAGATAACTCTCCTTTTTATTTAATTTTATTTTTATTATTGCCCAGGTCTCAGCGGCGACGAGTTTTTCTTCGACAGCAATGGCGATGGTCCAGCCCGATACAATATTTTACATTTCAAACAAGTGTCCAAGGGAGTGTACCATTGGGTGAAGGTGGGACAGTACTTAGAAGGAGAGTTACAGCTTAACTTAGATGGTGAGCTATTTTACTTATATTTATATACATATAAATCTTTTTCATTACTTTTTGTGACTGATGCGTTGTTTAGGCGAAAACAGGCGAAATTACTGGATTTAGAATGTTTAAATTTGCCATTTCTAAACTTAATATCAAGTCACAGTCAAGAACATTTTTCTCAATTCGCGTTGAACATTTTTCGAACCCACAATCAGTCAAGTTTTATAACATGTATGCATGTATACATATATGTATTGATATATACGTATAGTGTAATAGTGTTGAAGTTGGATAATATTTGAATATTACATTAATATACTATATAATACATTTTTAGCCTTTCAAGTACGTGTACTAATCTTTATAAATGTATGTACATTTGTTTGTATAATAATTTCTAGGAAATTATAATTCATATCGAGATCATCCTTTTTGATTTACACGAGGTATAAATTTAAAATATACCTTCACTTGTTACCGATTTATTACCCCAAATTAGAAATACCAACACCGTGATATCTAAGCTGTCAAACTTAGACAAACGAAAGAAACAGCTTTACGCTTAACCCCCACATATATTCCAACAGAGTAGAAATTGGTCTCATTTGTTCTACAACGACCTATATACAATAGGAGGAACGATGCGACAATACAGAATATTTGCTAGTTCTATTTCTCAAGGGGGTAAATATAAGTTCATATGATATAAGTTTTCGCTGGAAATTATAAATATTCAAATTAACTTGTTTGCTGCAGACTAAATAATGTATATTTATTTTGGACATTCAAATAAAATTATTTTATGATGATTCCAAGAGCGTCGTGTGAGATAGGATGTCGATGTTGGTAAAAAAATACCTTTCTTTGTCTGTCCCTTGAGTTAGACCGTCGTACGCCTAAGTAAACGATGACTGGATGTCGTGATGAAGAGCATCAGAGCCAATGGATTAACCCCCAAAATGGAGTTTATCAAGTAAGAAGGCAAAGCCTAGAAACTAACGCCAGTTATAATGGCAGGCAGAAGAAAAAGACACATTTGATATGCTGGTTGACAAAAAATATGGTGATGAATTGGTATTTGATTCAAGAGAATTTATTAGATATAATATCATGTATTTGTAACCTAATATTATGTATTTCTGACTGACTTTACATTAAATATTTGGGTTCACATTGTAATATTTACTCGATTTCGGCAAAAGGATGGTAACGTTTTTCGAGCATATATATGGGTGTCTATTCCTTTGGCATACCCTTCAGCTTGAACATATGGACGGCCGATAACAGTCATCGCACTCGTCAGAATGAAAATGGTGATATAGGCTATAAAAAATCAAATTAATTCATCGAAATTAATCTAAATAAAAAATATTACAGAAAAAAAGAAAAGGCTCTACACAATAAAATAATATTACCAAAGAAATTTTAGTCTTATCGAATTAATTTTCCAATGAAGGGGCAACGGACGAAGTTACACAGCCTACGGCAGACACGATCGAATTAAAATTCTGGAAACGAACAGGGTGACTTCACTTCACAATTAGGACTTTACAGAATTTGATCAGACAGAATTTGGATCATGATCTATCCGTGATCTGGATATATATGACCTATAAGCGAGAGAATCTAGTATTACTTATTAGGTAGTAAAATTTAGAGCTTCTATATTTTTATTAAAAAGATTATATTTCTGCAAGGTTTATTTAATTATAAACGTGACGGTCGTGGGTTCTGCCCCACTTGGGCGGAATGAGTTATTTTCATTATCTCATTCTATAATAGTAACAAGAAAATTTGCCAATCAATCAGTATTAAATGTAAAACTCAGCATGAAGCTGCAAAATGAAAATTATCCATTTCCTCGAATGAAAATTGAACCCACAAGCATCACATTAACACTAAGCCGCCACGTCACAATGGCCTCATAAAAAATATATCGAATAAACGGTATAATTTCTTAAGAAGAAAACGTCCTAAAACGTAGCGTACTTGCTTAATCGTCGCCTATTCATTCGGCTGAAGTTAGATTAGCACGTGGAAGAAAAATATCTTCGAAAAGACTTTAAAAGCTGTATTTAGCTTCGCTTGTTCTACTTAACAGTTTAATCCTCCTGTTCTGCTCATTATGTTTATATGTTGTGGGTTCAATTTCCACTCGGAGGAGATTTTATTGAATTTTTTCACAATTTTTATCACTTTGGAAAAAAGACAAATTGATTGATTTCCCCACTTTCCACCCAATGTTCGACACACTATCTGGTTAGTGGTGGAGCTTAATGCTGTGCTCTACATTCTTGCCAGAGAAATGAAAAGGCAATAAATAACCCCCTCCATTTGGAATTGAACTCATGACCTCGCCCTCATAAGCAAGTAACATTAACATTCTTTTCAACAGATATCCAGTTCAAGTGGGGTCAACATAGACCTCCAGAGTCTGTATGCAGCGCAGAATGTGAATTAGGACAAGCGAAGCAATATGTCGAAGGCGAAAGTTGCTGCTGGCATTGTTTTAATTGTACCCAATATGAGGTAAATATATTTTTTATGATCTTTAGCAGAGAAAACAGATAAAATCGGAGAAACCAACAGCTATCATATATTTCTTCATACTTCTTTCTCATGACCTTACTTTTGCCATGACCTTTCTGCAGAGTTACCAACATTATATATTATTATTATACAGGATTAACCTGATCAAAAAGTAAGTAATAACATAATTTTAAGAAAAGACATAATTTTATGATCCAAAATATTATATTCCCAAATAAAATTTATCCAGAACATTAAAAGCAGAAACAGGAAGTCGTCGCAGTGACACAGCGTTTGAAGTCAATTGAAGAAATTATTTTTTTTTTCATTTCCTACCTCTGGTATCAAAACAAAGCGCAGTGTTGAGTTCTGCTACTTGCTACGCAATGTCTTACTAATAATAATTAAAATATAATTTTCTTCATTCATTTAATAATATAGTTAACCCCCAAAATTAAATTACATAAGGATATCTCAGTGTTGGAAGATTAAAATTATCTGCATCATTTAATAGTAATTTCTAAACTAACCCTCTTAATGAAATCAGCTCTTAACTAGAAAGCGAGTTAAGTCTTTGCTTGGTTTTTGTTAGCTTCACGTTATATTCTACATATAGTAGGGTAGAGAGAAAAAGTATTATAAGTGTTAACATTCTCCGTTCCACAGTTTCCGCCGAAGCTTTGTTCGAAACATGGCCTGTTGAGAGGCGGGACTTAACGTCACGCGTTTTCCAAATGGGAATCGAACTTACAATCATTGTGTTTACAGTCAGACGGCTTCTATCCGTGACAATATAGAGTGTCACTTATAATTGACCCCCAATTCCACCTGTCAAAACATACACCATTCAACACATTAATATTCATTAAACTACAGACTACTATTACGAAACCCTTGTTTGAGAAGATCTCCATAGATTCAAGAGGTTCGTCTTAACTGAATATCTTTGCCATTGGCAGCTTTCATTATGTACTCAAAATTGAGTATAGATGACGATAGCTAGGTAAAGTTGAATTATTATTTTTTTTTATGTAGATGATCTGGTTAAATCTGTCTGTTAATTATAAAATTATTACAGATTTAGTGGTTATTTAAAATTTTCTTATGAATATACATATATGTAAAATAAAATAAATAAATAAACCAGCTTCACGCTATATCCCGCACACAACAGGGTAGGCAGAGGGAACCTAGTGTGAAGACACACCGTTCCCCACATTCCGTCGAGATCTGGAGGCATTGCCTGTTGAGTGGCGGAACTCAATGCCGTGCTTTGGCTCGACACCAGAGCGAAGAAATGAAAATATAAATGTAAGTTAATATTTTATCTCCTCGAGTGAGGATCGAACCCACAACCAGTCGATTTTATAGTCACAGTTTGTGCCCCTGCGCCACGACTGGCCTCAATATATAAGTATTTCACGCTGTGTTCCGCATAAAGCAGGGTTCACTAAAGGAATCTAGTGATAATACATTTCGTTGCGCACAAAATTGGCTGGAATGCCCAATTTTATACACATTGTAAGTTGAGTGACGGAACTCAATGCCCTATCTTGTTTCCAAGACGTGGAAAACACAATTCATTCCCCCAAATGGGAATCGATCCCATACTACAGTCAAATGGATATCTAATATGTATTTATACCTTTATAATATATTTTTGTCACAGATCCGTTCACCAGAATCAGAAACAACTTGTATTGTCTGCCCGAGGGGAACACTCCCCGATCACACTCGCACTGAATGCAAATCGATACCTGAAGCGTATTTGCGTCCGGACTCCGCTTGGGCGATTGGTGCTATGTCGTTCTCTTCGGTGGGCATCTTACTTACTGCGTGAGTATTTATTTAATATATTTTTTATTATTATTTAATATATTTTTTTATTATGTATATTACATTTGAAACATCGTTTTTTAAGTAAACTATATATACACATTTTTATTAAAAGCTGCGATGTGACTGTAACGCAACGGTTGTAGGATCGATTCCTACTCGCGGTATTATATATAATTATTTTAGTTTGGTTATATGTATATACAGTTATTCTTAATTATATTTAATATTTTTCCCAAATACACTTAAATAAACATTCCTATAATTCAATCGGGCGAAGCCGCACTGGGGGCCACTAGTAATAAATAATTTTTTTCGATTAAGTATCTGATTTTATACTATTAAGTAACAGCTTTTAAAAAATACTTTATTTTTATTGCATGAAAACGTAAATTTACATACTGTAGTTACTAATGACTTTAAACTTTGAAATTTATTTCTAGGGGATCGTACTAGAAAATTAAAGTGGAAACTTTTCTGTAAGCGTTCCTTGCTTTGCTTTATTTTTATTTCAATATTAAATCATCCATTGCATTCAAGTAGGTTCACTTTAACTGGAATTTTGAGACACTGTTTAGTAAGAGCCAGAACTTAACGCCGTGCTTTGTCATAAGGAAATGATGAAATTAAAATAATTCACACATAATTAACATTTAACCGTACAGATTGACATTTCTACTCTAAAAGAGGAGGTTAGACTCTGAAGGAGTGTAATGAGCATTTTTAAACAGGATTTTTTAAGCCAATATCACGTGCACGTTGTGCTTGATGAGAACGCATAGCTTTGTAGTATGACCGCTCGGACGGTTAACAAGAGGCGCGGGTTGAAATCAGCGATATTGTTAATTTTTTTATAAATTTTATAAAAAAAATGTCCTTTTTTAAATTGTTCTGTGTTTTTAATATTTTAAATATATGGCTGCACATCACACATTTAAAATATTAAAAACACAGAACCCTATCATTAAAGTCCAACTCACGTTTTGTCAGATTTTAAAATGAAAATGTCAAGTTTACATTTCATTTCAAGGTTCAACGTAAAAAACGATAGCTTAAACTCCACTGTATTTAATCAGTATTTTTGAAATTGCCTTAATTTAAATATTCTTATTTCAGAGCATAAAATAAAGCTATTACATTTACTGATGGTTCGAGCCCCATTCGGTGGAATGAATTGTTTTCATTTCCTCACAAGACAAACTGCGGCGCTAAGTGACGCCATTCAAAATGTAATGTCTCGAAAATTGTCTGATGTGTGGGGAACCGAATGGATTAACATTACGTTAACTCTGCCTACCTCGCTATTTGGAAAACACAGCGTGATTTATAAAAAAATATTATATTAAATCTATGAATATAAATGTTATAAAAATGACGGGTAGCTAAAAATATCTCATTTTAAAAAGCTTTCTCAATTTCATATCATATCACAGAGGCAAATAAAAAAAATAAAAACCGAAACCAAAATTACAATATTCTACGGAGAAACATTTTTCGCCCCAAAAATATTTGGCTTGCGTTATAAATCCTTGTAAAATAAAAACAGAGGTAAAATAGAGCGGAGGGTAAAATTAATGCATATATAATAAGGTTGTTCTAGTTCGTATCGGGTGCATAATGAATTTAATTTCATGGTAGGTCACTTTGCAGTGGTGGTTGAAATATTTTATGTCACAACTTTATAGCTTTTAGGCTGAGGGCCAGCTTTGAAAAGTACAACCTAAAGAATAGGAAATGTTAGCGAGGTAATCTGAGGAAACTTAGCGTTAAGACACTCCGTTCAATATTTTAAGCCCACTTTTCAAGACATCGCATGCTTAATGGTGGACTTAATGCCGTGCTTTGTCTGTCTTATTATCAGAGAAGGGAAATAAATATAATTTCTGAAAGGGAATTGAACCCACAACTGTCTCTTTTACATGCTACACCACGATAGCCTCCACGAGGAGAAATTAAATAGTTTTTTTGAATATAATATTTTTTAAACAAAGAAATCAGTCTCTATGCACTTTAATTTTATAAATAGCTCACCTTTTATATGTCCTTTCCAAACATATACATATAACTAAGTCGGTCGTGGCGCAGGGACTGTTGCGCCTTTCTATTCCCACTCGGGGCAATGAAATATTTAATATATTCATTTACTCGATCTGGTAACTAAGTAAAGCACAGCGTTGGGTTCCACTAATTAACACACAATGCCAAAAGAATTTAGGGTCAAAAGAAGAACTTGTGTGTCTTAACGGGGTTCTGAGTATTTTTACACTAGGTACCCAGGTCCTAGCTATATATGGGATACATCGTGGAGCTAAAAAAAACAAATATAAATATATAGGGTATACCGTCAAATCCTAACAATATTATTAAGTTACATTCGCTGTAAATCATATTCATCATCCGTCCGGATTAAGTCAGGAATGTTTAAAATATGCACGACACGTTCACAAAACACATATACTCGTATATTGTGTGAGTACAATCAAATTTATTAACATTGAAAGTTACCTCTGTCTCGTAAAACAGGAGTTTTTATTTTGTATGAATAATTTTACTGAAAGTTGTGATTATGTATGCATATACATACATTCTTAATCTTACATTTAAAAATGAATGGCAAGCTGTAAATATAAAAATATATATTTATTTATTCATATATGAGGCCAGTCGTGGCGTAGGAGCACAAAGTGTGACTGTAAAATCGACTAGTTGTAGGTTCGATGCCCAGTCGAGGAAATAAAATATTTAATTACATTTATATTTTCATTTTTTCGTTTTGGTGTTGGGACAAAGAAAGGCGTTGAATTCCACCATTCAATACGCAATGCTTCCGGAACTCAGCGGAAAGTGGGGAACGAGTGTCTTAACATTAGGTTCCCTCTACCTTGCTGCGGGCGGGATACAGCGTGAAGCTGATTTAATTTAATTTTGTTTTGTTTTATATATATTAAATCTTTATTTTTTAATCGTCGTGCAATTTTTATTTTGAAGATTACTTATGACTTTGAAGCCGTCATGGCGCAAGAGCACAAACGTGTAACTATAAACGCAATAGTTGTTGGTTCAATTCTCACTCGAGAGAATGAAATATTTAATGTTTCGATTTCCTTGTACTGGTAACGAGGATAAATGCGGCGTTGGATTCCGCCACGCAACAATTAATATCCAAAATCCAAAATCGACGTATATTAAAAGGGAACGGAGTGTCTTAACAGTAGGTTCCCAAGTACCTTCTGCCTACTTTGCTATGTGCGTGATACAGTTTAAAGTCTAAAAAAATACCTGTGACATATAATTTTAATATTATGACAGTAGATTAATTTATGGACATCTCATGACATAATTTTATTAACATCATTTACAATTATAACTAACTTATACGGTAAAAGCTTTCATTATAATTTAAAACTATATATTGAAACTTGTCAGTTACTTGATGTCAAATATTTTAATATTTTAAGTGTAATAATAAAATTTTAATAAATTAACATGATTTTCGAAATTTATTTATAGTAGGCTTAACTTAAAGAGGCAGAATTAAAAGACTTGTTATTAAATTTTTGCTTCATTACAAAAATAAAATATTGTACTTTGTTTGGTTGAATGCGCTAAGAACTAATAGTTTGAATTAAATATATAAATTTGTTAAAAATTCGGGCACATAGAAAATGTATATAAATAATACTAGTAGTAATAATAGTACGTATTATAAATAAAATCTAGTTTTCAATACAAAGAAGTTCTTTTGCGTTTAGCAAAACAATTTCTATATTGACATTTATTTTACCGATTGTCTCCTAGCCTATACGACTTGGGACCAATTAATTAGGCGTTGTTCACGAGTGACTGATTAATTTTATTATGTAAATTACTGAGACGTGTGTGTATGTAGAAACAGCTTACCAGATTGATTTGATTTCATTACTATTAATTGATTTATACTACAATCTGGTAAATTAAGATTTAATATTAATAAAGAATGAATTTGTGTGTTTTATTGAAAAGTTAAAGTACTTAATATATTTATGTAACGTTTTTATGGTGAATTTCGTTTATGTTATAAGAATTAAATCAACTTATCTCTTTGGTTGCAGTCTTCACATTGTATCCTGCGCATAACAGGTTAGGTAGAAGCAACCTAGTGTTAAGACACTCCATTCGCCATTCACCGCTTAATTTTCGGAACTTAACACAGCGTTTTGTCTTATTACCAGAGCAAGAAAAAAAAATATTCAATTCTCAGAATGAGAATCAAACAAACCCAGTCAAACCCGCAACCGTCAGGTTCTTTACCGTCTAATATATACATAAATAATAATACTGAAATTTGTCACATATATTCCTTTGGGAGCGTATGGGAACACTGATAGAGTATTTTCCAAAATTCCAACGGGAACCGGAAAGTCGGAATGTTAACGTAAACGGGACATACTACATTCCACGCTAACGAAGTTTTGGGCAACAAGTAGTACAACTATACAATCCACTACTCGGTACTAGGACTAACTAGAACATGTCTTGTCAACATGTCTTGTCAACAAGACGCTCAAGTAGGATCTCTTTGATCATAATCTGTATGATTGGTGCATTGTTCTATTGACCCTATTCAAGACCCCCTTGTATGCATATAAGAAACCCTCTAAGATTGAATAATTCTATAATTACGGATGAACCACTTGGGAGGTACCGCGGTTAAGGGAAGTTGGTCATGCCTTTGTTTAATATATTATATATAATAGCTGTATTATGCTGTATTTTAACATGATTACTTATATTTATAAGTGATTTTTATTTGTATATTTTGGTCAGACAGAATAAAAATTAATAAGAACGGAATGTCTTAAAACTATGTTCCCAAGTGCCCTCTGCCTGCCATGTTATATGCGGAATACAGTGCAAAGCTAAAGAAAAGGTAGCTTAGGCAGTGTAGAGGGATTTAAAAATGGTTTTCTCGAAGCTTCAAAGGGAATGGAAAAAGTAAAGTTTCCATTTTACGTTCTAAATTTCACACAGTAAAAGTTGCGGACAATGATTAGTGAAGACGAAGAAATTACTTATTATTATTTCCATAAAACTAAAAATATCACGAAATGTTTAAATTGTAGTGAAGCGCTTATACAATTCCGCTGAGTTCCGAACAGTTACCAAAGTTAAGCGACTTATAGCGACCGACATGCACTTGATGGGTGACCGTTGTGACAAATGAATCCTATTTGCAGATTTTTCCTGTAGTAACATTTCTAACTTTCTTTTTTTTAGGCTTCATAAATAAAATATTTTTTGCTTCGTATCCCGCATACAGCTAGGTAGGTAGGGAGAATGGAATGTCAAGGCACTCCGTTAAGCACTTTTTTACGAACTGTAGCTCATCGCCCGATTGTCAGACTACAACACCCCAAATCTCGTTCTTTCTGTTTCAGTAAAAATTTTGGGCAAACCTCTATTAATGCTCCACTACATTCCCCAAAGAAATACATTTTAAATTGCAGCGTTCTACGTCGCGTAGTTACAGTTGTGCGTTGTCTGTCAGTCACTCAGTAGGTAACGGATGAGTTTTATATACTCGTACATATGTACATAGAAACACCACCAGTGATGAGCGCAATGCAGTGTGTACATGTGTTTAATTAATTAGTTAGGCTTGAATGCACTGGTATCATTAAACCTCTATGAATTTCTTTGTAATTTCACCTTCCAAATTTTTTACAGTTTTAACGTGCCACTATAGACGCAACCCGGTTATATATTATTTATTTAATAAACAAATTGGATCATCATTGCTTATTTTATAAGGGCAGGATCTCTCTAATTTTCTCTCTGTGACTTGTGACCTAAGTAAATACTTAAGAGGCCTAAAATGCCTTTACTAGCATCACTTATAAAAAATAAAAAACCCGTTAAGTGTGAGTAGATCTCGCCCACCGTTTCCTCACCAATTTCTGGATTGTTCATTGTATTGTAGTAACGGGAAGTACAATTTTTTTAGTTTACAAGATTAATTTGTTGTTGTATGAAATGAATTAGAAATACAAGCTTGTTTTTTGATGATTGATGAAATATCTATCAATTTTCACTTTTCGGATTTTTCCTTATTTATATTGTAACTTCTTACTTCGTGCTAAATTTCATAACTGTAGGTCCACGGGAACTTGTAGGTTATGATTACGGGGCGAATTTCATACAAAAAGCAACAAAATTGATGCACATACGCGCATTTAGCGCGTATTTTTTGATTGCGTTGCCTTAAAAGCTCGATTTTTTCTGTACAATACTGTATAAATGGTCTTGATAAACGGAGACACGGACAACAAAGTGATCCTATAAGGATTCCGTTTTTTACTTAATGAGGTATAGAACCCTAAAGAACCATGAAAAACTTCATAATTCCTTTCTCCACAGATTCGTTTGCGGTGTGTGGGTACGTCATAGTTCCACGCCGGTCGTCCGCGCGAGTGGCAGAGAGCTCTCCTACGTACTACTGGCTGGCATACTCATGTGCTATCTGGTGACCTTCGCGTTGGTGTTCAGGCCTACTGATATACTGTGTTCTATACAGAGGTAAAGTATTATGCGTTATGAGTGTAGTTGTGTATTGTTAATTTATGTATAAATTGAACTTGTATACTGTACTTGTTATCGATTAAAATTTTTGGTTAACTAAATTTTTGGAAACATTTGTTAATTTATACATTATCTAAAACAAATTAGAAATATTCAAAATATTTAGTAAATATCATTGTCTCTAGACGAATGATAATTCTAAGCAATTATCTTGATAGCGGAAATTTGTGGAAATCTCCCTACAGAGATGCACAAAAGTAAATAGTTTTCAAATATTTTTAAGAATTTCGACGAACGTATAACTTAGTGAATATGGAGAAAGCCGGCTTTTCCAATGAAAATTAATTAAAAAAAATGCTTTCTTCAGAAAAATTGTTTACAAGGCAAGATACACAATAATACTACAACTATCAGATAAAGTTCCAGCCTAAAGTCCTCGTACATTTCAGATTTGGCACCGGTTTCTGCTTCACGGTGGTATACGCGGCGCTATTGACGAAGACCAACAGGATCTCCCGCATATTCAACGCTAGCAAGCATTCAGCTAAACGACCTATACTTATATCGCCGAGTTCTCAACTAGCTATATGTACTGCGTTAGTGTCTATACAGGTTAGTAGGTCAATTTAAAAAGAAGGCTTTAGTGTGTATCCCGCGTATAGTTTGATAGGCTGACGAAATTTAGTGTTAAGACACTCCATTCTCCACTTTCCGTTCAATTTATCAAATAATAATCAATGTCATTTTTTTAGACTTCGTTGTAGTGCAGGGGTACAGCTTCTCACTGTAAATACGACAGTTGTGGGTTCTCATACTACTGGGAATGTATTCAAATTTAAAATGTTTTTATTTAAATAGACTTTTGAACTTTTGCTCCCTATGGAACAAGAAGAAGTGCGGCGTTGTGTTCCGCCATGCTATATCTCTCAAATAGGCATCCATTACACCTTAAAAGTTAAGAATTTGTTAATTTATATAAAACAATATGGAAATTAATTTAAAAATATTATTTAATACACAAACTGTTAACTAAAGTTGTTCAAATTAATGAAGAATGTAATTTATGCTTAAAGTTAGTCGAAATTACATCTTGTTGATTTAATAGTGTCCGCTTTAAATATTGTAAGCATTTCTGTTTTAATTAAAGCTATTAACAAGTTACTAATAAATAACCAATAAAATAGGCGTCGTGCGAAAGTGAGGTAGCGTATAACCTTAAACGCAACTATTTAGGTTCGATTTCCAATGGGAATTAATTATTTTTTAGTAAGTCTCGAAAATTGGGTGGAAAATGGGAAACGGGAAAACGGGGTATCTTAACACTTCCCGCAGGTCTTATCTGCTGTGCGGGAAAGCCGTAAAGCTGCACGTTTTTTAAAAGAACTGTTTTATACTTATTCATTATGTGTAATGAATTCAATCCCCACCCAAGATAAAGCTTATATTTAAAGTAATATTTTTGTTATTATACAATGTTACAACTCTATGTACGGCGTTGAGCTTCGGTGCCCATCAAGCAATTTTTAAATGTAATGGAACTGGGGAACAGAATACTTTATTTACGTATGTTTAAAATACCCTCAGAAAAAAGTAAAAACATACGTGATATAGATATTTAAGGAGGTAGATATTTAATATATAGTGCAACAGCGTGTCGCTGTAAACGCGATGGTTGTAGGTTCGTTGTCTCAGAGGTTCCGGCTAGTAAGACCTTGACGTGAAAATGAGTTCCCCCACTCAACACGCAATGTGTTAAATTCCAGTGAAAAACGGAGAACGGAATATATTGACATTAAGTCGTCTCTGCCTATCCTACTTACTATAAGCGAAAAACAACATGAACTTGATATATTTAAAAAAGTCATATTCTAAAAACAAAGAAAAAGTATTATTAGGTAAAAGTAAATGGATAGATTAGCTTGTTGGCTTTACAATAAGCCCAGCATAATCTCGGAGTTACATAAAGTATTTGCGAAATCGCTATTTCTAAAATACTGAGCCTAAATGCTTATTACGATACTTTTTAAGATACGTAAAATAAATAAAATTAAAGAAAAAAAAACCTTTTTTAAGAACAAGCTTTTATTGTCAAAATAAATCAGCTTCACCCTGTATCCCGCACACAGCAGGATAGGCAGAGGGAATTTAGTGTTAAGACACTCCGTTCCCCATTTTCTGCCGAAATCTGGAGGCATTGCGTGTTGAGTGCCAGAATTCAACGCCGCGCTTTGCCTCGACACCAGAGCGAAGAAATGGAAATATAAATTTAAGTAAATATTTCATCTCCTCGAGTGGGGATCGAACCCACAACCAGTCGATTTTTCAGTCACACTTTGTGCCCCTGCGCCACGACTGGCATAGAATAAATTAATTCTAATAAATTAAGTGTTATATTTCTTATTATAGTTAATTTATTTTTAACTTTTTAGTTCATTTTATTAATAAATAATAAAAGTTTGTTCTTTAAAAAGGTTTTTTTTTCTTTAATTTAATTTTTAACTTTTAGCTTTTTTAATTCAAAGTTTTTCGATCGAATCAATTCCGGAGCTACGGAGTTCCTATGGCCACCTTCCAGCTTCATCATCAGACCCTGGTTACCATATAGTATCAAAGTACTTGTCAAGACGAATCAAACAAGCTCAAACTCGATGGGGTTGTGTCGTTTCATTACTTAGTTCCTATGGCCACCTTCCAGTTCCATCATCAGATCAGTTCTATATCATAATAATATCGCATTATCATCCGATTTATACATGCAAAATTTCACTTCAATCGGAAACCGGGAAGTGGATCAGATTTAACTTGCAAAATAAGTCAGCTTCCCGCTATATCCCGCACACAACAGGGTAGGCAGAGGGAGCCTAGTATTAGAACACTCCGTTCCCCACTTTCCATCTAATTTTGAAGGCATTCCCTACTGTGTGGCGGAACTTAACGCCGCGCTTTGCCTCGACACCAAAGCGAAGAAATGGAAATATAAAAGTAAATAAATATTTCATTTCCTCGAGTGGGGATCGACCCCCAACCAGTCGCTTTTACAGTTAGTTCAGTCAGTTTTTTTGTTAAATATTTTTTTAAACTTCACTGTGTATCCCGCATATAGCAGGGTAATTAGAAGGAACCTAGTGTTAACGTAATCCGTTCTATATTTTCCATGGTTTGGCTAGGAAATGCAAAATAATTTAAAATTAATAATTAACAGAAATTGACTGAACCGATAGACGTTCTATCGAGTTTACAGTTGGACACCGTTCCAGTGCGCCACGAAGTTTAGTTTAAAAGTAAGCTAAAGCTGATAAAGTCTAAAGTGTCAGACATATTAATTTTATGATCTTTCTCTTGTCGCCATTTACCTTACTTTCAAAAACTTTTTAATAAGAAAGTTGCTAGCAGGTATTTTGTAACTTGGGACAAACAAACTCGTTGCAAATTTTGTAAAATATTGTACTATAGCTTTTTATAAGGCCATTGCCCCAGTGGCCTTGTGCTAAGTGGCGTAACTTAACACTGCTCTTTGTCTAACCAGAGCAGATTAAATGTCCATTCGTGGAGTTATTCTCCCATTCAACACGCAACATATCCAAAATTGGGTGGTGCGTGGGGAAGGCATGTAGCAGAGTACATGCGGGATGCAGCGTGAAGTTACACAACACTATTAATGATAAAATATAAAAGCTACGGTTACATTTTTAATTTTACTTAATTTTTTATAAATACAATTATATTTAAATACTATCAAAATTAATATAATATTTCCATACGTCTCGGAGCATCACAATGAAGCATATCATACAATATAATATAAATTATTAACGAGATAACTTTTCTTTGAACGAAACTAAAGCATGAGTGAACATTTAAATTTAAATTTATATCAATTTAAAAGTTTCTGCGAATACGTACACATAAATAAACTAATTTTAATTTATTTTTAAACATTTTTAAAGTGTTATTCCACACTTAGGAAAGAAAAATACTTATTTAGAAAACGTATAAAAATTTGAACGCAGCGGGACCTGACTTAGACACCTGGTTGGTTTCCAGGAGGCGCGGGGTCCCGCTGCGTTCAAATTTTTATACGTTTTCTAAATAAGTAATTTTAATTTTTTTGTGTGTGTGTTTTATTTATTTATTTTAGCCATCCCGCATATAGCAAGGTACTTTACTTAGTAATAAGACTACCTTAGCCACATACCGCTCAATTTTTACATACGTTAAAGGCTTAAAACGCAATGTGTCATAAAATCGGATGATAGTAGGGAAATAAAGAGCTCCACTCTTGGAACTCTTGAAACCCTCTCATAGGAACCTTGAAATTAGGCCTGCCTATCCTGCGAAAATCCGGGAAAAAGAGTGAAACTAAGAAAAACACAAGCTTAAATCTAAAATCACACTATAAAGTCAGACACGATCTCGCTTTGCGAATATAAGAATAACCTCAAAAATCAACATATTCCATCGAGGCGCGCACCGTACGTGGCTTTGTAATATTTTCCAAGGCAGTAGATGAACACGAGGGAAACGAAGACGTGATACAGAAGCTAACAAAACTTTACGTATTTTGACTTCCTGTACCGAATGTGGATAACAAGTGAAGTAGATGAAACAAGATAAGTATCTTATATATGTATGTATAAATATGAATATAGCAGGTAAATGTCTGTGTTCTTTGTAGGAAAAATCGAGATTTTTTAGTTACTAATATGAGCATCAGAACTGAGCGTACATGTTTTAAAAGTTGAAAAAATGCTATAAATGGCAAATTACGTTCCCATCAACTTACAATCATAAAATTGGTACGGAACCCTCGATAGTCGAGACCGACTCACACTACGTATCGTCACGCTACCACTGCACCACGACGACCTCTTACTGCTATTTCTTAAAAAAATTTAACGTAACTTTAACTAAAAAGTAAAACTTTTCAAACTCACGAACTAAATAAAGATATACCCGAGTGACCAAACAAACTAAAATTTTTAAACTTGAATTTCTCTGTCCATCCGCACAAAATCTCCTGAGGCTAAACGGTTTCGCGCGAAATGGATTAGTTTTACAATTCAAACGAGTACCGCAATAAATACTGCGAGTTTACATTTGTAGAAACGTGACTTACTTTTTCGATGCTGCAATATATTAATACTTTAAGTGCAGTTAGATGTGACATTCAGGTCAAAGGTTAGGTGAAATATCAATACGATATCCAAAACTATCTCAAAAATTCTTATATAATTTTTTTCGCTTATTACATATTTCGAATGATTAAAGTTCCGCCATTCAACACGCAATGTCTTGAAAATTAAGGTGACAGAAGGTGAGATACAGCGTGAAGCTGACAGAAAAAAAGGAAAGTGGAATTGTTTAAAATTTAAGGCGATATAACAGCATTACTTAACTTACAATATTTATCACCTCATAGATATTGGCACTGTAATGATGTTTCTGCTGAGTACTTTTAACAACAGCTTCACGCCTATCTCGCTTATAGCAGGATAGGCAGACGGATCCTAAGACGGATACCTAATATTAAGACACTCCATTCGAAACCCTTATTTTCGGCAAATTCCGTGTGTCTACTAGAGCAGAGAAATGAAAATAATTGAAATAAAATCAAATGGGATCCAAAGTCTGTTCCACTGCGACATGACGGCTTCTTAAACCAAAAACAGCTTATACCAATTTTTCGAATAATGTAAGCAAAATGTAGAATCAAAGGATAACCAGATAGAGTTCCTGTCAAATCTCAAATAAAATTCGAGATTCGAGAGCAAGTAATGCATAAAACATATCGGGCTCAGTATAAATAAGAGGTCACCAAGCACCAAACGTCCTCAGCAATCCTTTCTCTACGCAGTAAGAAAAAAAGAAAAGTTACTTCGCCCCAACGCTACGTGACTAACATCAGATATTTTATAAATGTAACAAATTAATAGTTTTGTCGGTCTGTATGATGCTTTTTTGTACTAAATAAATATTTCATATACTCGTATTAAACATTTATTAAGTATGTGAGGCGGTCGGTGGATGTGGGTTCAGTTCCTATTAAGAGAAATGTAAGACAATGCGTAATATTGGTTTCCGCCACTCAACAAATGACTTTAAATTAGATGAAAAGTAGGAAACAGAGTAACATTATATTTGCGAGACTTTCGTAAAAATAAATGAAAATATACATACTCGTCCACTAGTATGTATTGATATATATATAGTAAATATATATATTTTTTAGATTCACGCTGTATATCGCACATATCAGGGTAGGCAGAAGGAACCTGGGAACCTAATGTTAAGATACTCCATTCCCCACTTTCTGCTGAATTCTCGAGGCATTGCGCGTCGAGTAGCGGAACTCAACGCTGCCCTTTACCTCGTTACCAGAGTAAGGAAATAAAAATATTAAATATTTTATACCTCCCCTATAGAATCGAACCCACAACCGTCGTGTTTATAACGTGAGCCCATGCGTCCGTCCAGTGAATATATGTATGAAACATTTTGTAAAACGTTTATTTACGAAAAAGTGATGTTATACTTTGAGCTATTTCTATTTCATACTAATATTAACTTCGTTGAAGAACTTGTGTACTCATATTAATTTTCATGAAAAGCAGCATATCCCTTTAAAAAGCTTCAAAGAGCTTTTGAACTTTTTCACTTTTGAAGTTAAGTTGAGCTTTAGTTAATGTCAATGTATAATTTTTTGAAGTAATGATAAAATCCTGAAGACTTATATGCACGTATAAATTAAAATAATTTAGTTCTACATCAAGTTCTCATTATAGCTTTTATAAAACATATTAATTTTATTAAATCCGTTCAGTAGTTTTTGGGTATCTGTGGAAGAAATACCTATCCTCATAAACTTTTACTTTTATGTCATTAGTAGAATTATTTAACTTACATATTACATAATATATCACGGCTATAGGTAAAAAATTAGCTCAGCGGGATGATAGGTACTCTCAACTTACCATTCTATAAGCGGAATTAAGCATGAAGCTGTTCAAAATATTCTACGAAATTTAATCTTAAGGCAGTCGTCGTGGTGCACTGGGACATCGTCTAGTTGTGGGTTCGATTCCGACTCAAGCGAATTATATTTAAATGATTTTCATAGCATCGCCCTGGTAAACAAAACACAACGGTGATTTCCACCGCACAAAACGCTGTCTCGAAAAATGAGCAGTGCGTCAGGAACGCTGTCTTACACTAGGTTGCCTCTGCCTACTCTGCTTTATGCGGGATACAGCGTGAAGCTAAATAAAAACGTACCTTAGTAGAGAGCAAATTGAAGTGACGAGTGTAACGCTAAATTGCGGTGTGTGGAGAACGTAGAGCCCTCTATATTAGGTTCCCTCATCGGGGTAAGCCCTGCTATGCAAGAAAAATATGAACCTGCCAAATCTAATAAATCCTCATACTCACGCACTCACGTTGTAAATCGCGTCCCACAAAACTGATTCAGCTTGATCCAAGTCAACCCTCGTCAATTCCATTCATCAATCTTCCCAAATTAGTTCATCGGTCACATAAGAATGAATCTACGTCGAGTTTCAATCGCTTAGTATTAATTGATGGGTGTTCGTTTTTTATATATACATATGTACGTGTTACAACTATATAAGTTTTCCAGGATAGTACATTGACAACGCAATATAACATAAGAAATATATATTTAATATTTATAAATTATGAATTTTTAGTCAGAAATAACACTATATAATTAGAATAAAAATATACCTAAGATACGTACGAATTTATTCATAACAATTTTATATAGTCAGAAACGTAACTTGAGGGGTAATGCGTTCAAATTCGTCTCAATTCAAGAAGAACCAAATAATCTCGTTTTGGTGCAATGAGTCAGTATCTAACTGTGAACACGGTAATTGTAGATTCGATTCTCATTTAGAAAAAGAATTATAATCAAATTATTCTTTAATTATTTAAATTGGATTAAACAATTCAGCACAGAACATCCATGAAATAGGCGGTAATTGTAGAAGTATTATGGTTCAGGTAATTGTAGAACGGAGTGTCTGTATAATAATGTGATGACGTTGCCTACTCTGCTGCACACATAAAATTAAACTTTTCTTAATAAACGTATAAGAATTTGACCAAAGCAGGATTTGAATCCGCAACTCTTGGAGACTGTCCAACCGAAACGATTTAAAACTGACGCGGGTTCAAATTCTGCTACGCTTAATTTTTTATAAATTTTTAAAAACAATATTTTCCTTTCCTAAGAGTGGAATAACATTTTGAAAATGTTAAAGTACAATATTTTTTTCTAATTTTACAATTTTTTTCCAGGTTCTAATAGTAGTAGTATGGATGATAGTGGCACCAGCCCGAGCCATGTTCCACTACCCTACCAGAGAAGACAATATGTTGGTTTGCGACTCCTACGTCGACGCGTCGTACATGATTGCCTTTTTCTACCCCATCGTCCTTATCGTTATATGCACTATATACGCTGTTCTAACTAGAAAGATACCTGAAGCGTTTAATGAGAGTAAACATATAGGTAAGTGTTTTTTTTTATTATTCCGCGCAATATTCTTGAAATTGTGTATGTACTAGTTTTGAGTAGCGAAACTCAACACTGCGTTTTGTCTAACAGTACAGGAAAAAAATGTTTTAAATATAGTCATTCCCCCGCGTGGGGATCGAACCCACCACTGTCATGCTGCATAATTTTACTCCAGTGAAGCAAATGTTCAAAATTATAACATCTGTATCGAGGCCGTTGTGACGCAGCGGCACAATGTCTGACTGTCAAAACGATAGTGGTGGGCTTGATCCCGAACGGGAATCGAACCCAGTATCTATACAGGAGAGTGAAATATCCATATCTTTATTGAAAATATATGATTAAGAAAACAAAGATTCAAATGTTCAATTTGAAATCGTTCTATTATTATTGTTGTATTCATTTATTCAACAATGGTTTATTTGTAATTTTGGATATTATTTGTATTTTGTTGGATTTTACCAAAACTCATGAATACATTGTTGTTATTACAATATCACTCAATCAAAAATTCGGATATGACTTTTAATTCACCGTCGAACAAAAACCGATATTTTTTACTCAAAAGCCATACATTAACGTTTCATACACGTTCACGCTACATGGCTCAATATTCAGAGCGCTTGGGCGGTTTTCAAGGGTGCAAATTTTCATACGTTTAATAACGTTGGCCTTTGCAGCGTTGAGTTCTGTTGCTCTTTGTCTACTAGGGTGAGAAAATAAAAAGAGTGTCTTAAAACTACCCTGCTATATGCGTGAAACTAGAAAAAAATAAACATATTTATTTAAAGAATCAACCTACCCTCAAATAACATATGTTATACAATTTTCATTATAATTCCGCTGACTCGAGTCCCTAAGTGCAACAGTGTAAGGCGGCACCATAGTATAAGCTCTAGAAGCTTTTTGCTGTAATAGAATCAGTTGTACCGTTCGTTCACTTTTAATTTAGCTTGCAAGAAAGATATGTTTTTACTTAATTTGTACTAAAAGCTATTTAAAATTAATTAAATATCGCACTTAGTTTGTAATTATTTCTTAAAATGGTACATTGTTTTATTGGTTAGTTGTTTTATTCACCAAATCGGAGATTATAGGTTCGATTCCCAGGCCATCAAAACATAAAATAAATATTCAAAAATCACGAACCAATCACACAACAATTGGGTTTTAAAGCAAAAAAAAATAAAATTAATTCCTTTGTATTACGCTATATTACCGTACTAATAATGTATCTGACCCCATTACTGTCGGTCCCTCAATGTAATGAAAACAATGGTAGTCATATGAATGTAGTTGTAACAATGAAAACTATGGAGTCAGCTTAAGCTATGGATTTGCTTATTCCGTGGGATACGATATATTGACTTCTTTTTTACGATATTTTAATTTTGCCGTATGATCCCGGCCTAGAATAGGATCATTCTGGTACTGGTGGTGTCGTAACAAAACAAAATACAAAATTTAAAAAATAACATCATGCCATACGTATATGTATCTATTCATAGCAGATTCAATCAGCTAAGCTGACTCCGCATATCGTACGAAGATATTGCATCGCCATAGCATTCGTCTTTCTTACATTCTTTTTTTGTAATACCCACGTTTCGCTGCCGTATAATAGCGGCAGTACCACCACTGTATTGTGTACGGCCAAACGTGCAACTGTGCAAACGTCTCGCCGTCTCATCAATGCAGCTAAGCCATTATTATACCTGTTACCGGCAGCAACACGCCTTTCCGCATCCATCTCGTATCTGCCATCTCGTATCTCCCATCTCTAATGAACATATCTCCCAAATATACCACTTCATTCACTTGTTCAAGATATTAATCTTACCACAGATCTTGCATTCCGTCCTTTCTTCATCTCTTTCAAATACTTTCTTTTCTTCCTCGATTATTATTTTCACACCCTTCTCTCAGAATGGTGATCAATGGATGCAACTCGCATTCTGATGATGCAATGAGCAGTGCATCATCTGCGTACGGAAGGCAATTTACACTCAAGTCATCTACTTTCACTCCCATGTCACTTTGTGTCACTCCTTGGAGACAGTTATTCAAATAGGTCGGCTCACATTGTACCGGGATAGTATCTCCCATAATTTCGTTCTCACGACTCTGTCAAATGCCTATTCCATCGTGGATATTGTAATATATATATTTTTTTCCAGAGGCCAGTCGTGGCGCAGGGGCACAAAATGTGACTGTAAAATCGACTGGTTGTGGGTTCGATCCCCACTCGAGGAGATGAAATATTTATTTAAATTTATATTATCATTTCCTCGCTCTGGTGTCGAGGCAAAGCGCGGCGTTGAGTTCTGCCACTCGACACGCAATGCCTCCAGAATTCGGCAGAAAGTGGGGAACCCTGCTGTGTACGGGATACAACGTGAAGCTGATTTTTTATTTTATTTTTTAGCTTCACGCTGTATCCTCCACAAAGCAGGGTAGATAAAAGGGAACCTTGAAATCTTATATTAAGACACTCCGTTCCTATTCTTCACTTTCCGCTGATTCTTTAGGGTATTGTGTGTTGAGTTTCAACGCCGCGTTTTGCCTTGCTATCAAACCGAGGAAATGAAAATATTTAATATTTCATTTCCTCGAGTAAACGCGTACGACTGGCCTCATTCATTCATTTATTTTGCAAAACGAAACAAAATCCTTTAAAATGCTCTGACTTACGTTCACATAAATTACCGACAACTTCCATTTTCATAAAGCTCACTCTAAAATATCAACCGAAGTAACTACGAGTACCATTGTACTCACAATCTGAGTACAAACATCTGATTTCTTATATTTTTATATTTTGAGCTTTTTTCAGAGCTTTAGCATTGAACAAAGAAAACTTTAAATAAACGAATACAGTATTTTTCCTACCGATAACCATTGTCGACGTTAGAACTCCATTTTATATGTAAATGAAATGATAGATTCTTTTCTAGAAGATATTTCAACTTCGATGTAGTTTAGTGTATTTCATCTTCGATGTAGTTTAGTTTATTAAATTTTCCTTTTTTTTTCTTTTTAGCGTCACGCTGTATTCCGCACACAGCAGGGTAGGCAGAGGTGGGGGACACTACCCATTTTGTATCGAATTGCCGCAACCTATCGCATTACTGAACTGTGCAGGGGCACAAAGTGTGACTGTTAACAGACACACTTTGTGCCTCTGCGCCACAACTGGCCTCTAAAATATTTTTTTCACAATTATATCTTTCTAAACTTTATATTTGGTTGAGGTCACCGTGATGAGGTCTGACTCTATAGCTGACGGTTGTGGGTTCGACCCCACTCGAAACAATTATTTACATTTACTATTTATTGAGTACCACCACTCAACCTACAATTTCTCGAGTTTGGACGAAATGCAGAATTTAAAGTACAGTGACATACAGTTTTCAAACAAATTTCAAGTAGTGAGTTCGATTCCCGCTCGGCGAAATTGATTCTTCTCATTTTCCCTACCTGCTAACAAAAAAGAACGCGGCGTTGAGTTTCTCCGTTGAGAGAGTGAGGCCTACAGTATAATATACTAACACACAAGTAACACACAGTATATACTTACAACGAAAGCTAATTACCAAACAAAAACATAACGTAAATAATAATTATATTACATCCTAATAAGAAAACGTAAACGGGTAAATGGAAACGAAGACAATGAAGAGCTTAATTGACTTTTACACTTCTGCAGCTAAATTAAAGTGAATGGAAAAATATGAAAATTTCCATCTCAACCCGTTTCTGTTTAAAAGCTCTAAGAAAAGCTTTTAGATGAATAAAGCATGCCTTACTCTTTGTTCTATTTACGACGACTTACCATTGTCGTATAATTTTAACGCAAACAGTAAAATTTTAGAATAAATATATTTGTTGTAGCTTCACGCTGTTTCCCGCATATAGCAGGGTATGCAGAGGGAAACTAGTGCTAAGAAACTCCTTTTCTACTAAGGTCTACCTAATTTCCGAGTCTACGTATTAAGTGGAACTCAAAACCGCACTTTATCTTGTTAGGAATCCAGTCCACAACCGTCGACGCATAACGCGACTTCCATTCTACTCCTGAATTTTAAAATTAAAATATCAATTTTGTCCATGCAGCTAAATGCAATTTTCACCTATATGAAGCCCACAACGAATCTAACGTATTCGATCGGAAGAGGAATAATACTGTATTGTTAAAAATAGTTTCGAAAATATCCCTCTGTTTTGTTGTAATTTGAAAAGCATGAAAATGGTTCCTGTTTATTATCCTTAAAAGGTAGATTTATTGTCGTAGATTTTTGTTAATAACTTTTAAAAGAGAACAATTCCGTCATAGAACTATGTTATTTACGTACCTTTAAAGGTTGTTTTTGGAATGTCTTAAAATTACCTGTTTTTATTTCTTAAATTAATTTAATTTTTCGGCTTTTTTTCTTATATTGAGGCCAGTCGTGGCGCAAGGGCACAGTGTGACTGTAAAATCGACTGGTTGTGGGTTCGATCCCCACTCGAAGAGATAAAATATTTACTTACTAAATGTATAATAAGTAAATATTTTATCTCTCATTTTTTATTTTCATTTCTTCTTTTTTTTCTTTATATTTTAATTTTATTAAAAAAAAGCTATATTCGGATTTCCTTTATACACATACTTTCAAACACAATACTTTTTTTCAAATCGAGAATTTATTCCTGAGATTAATGCATTCAAATTCTTCGGCTTTATAATATTAAGTTTAGATTATACAGATTAAATACATCTCTAAATAGACATGGCGGCACGAAAAATAAAATACAATGTATAATTAAAAGTGAAATTTTAAACGACATTAAAATTTTATAATATTTAATTATAATGAGAAAGCTTACAATTTTAATGTAACATTATACCTTTTTATATTTAACGATTAAAAGCCCAAAAGTTGTAAATCCAAACTTTATTTCATTTAATTCGTCAAAAAGTTTCAGACGCTACTGCGTACAAAGCTTATTAGGGTTGAATTTGAAATTAAACGTTTATTTAGCCTTGAAATTTACTTTGTAAATGTATGCAGAAAGAGAGAAAAAATTACGAAATTATATTTAAAAATAATACTAACTTCAGTAAACTTAAGAATTCAACAGAAAGTAGGAAACGAAAGTAATAGGAACGAAATGTCTTAACAATAGCTCCTCAGGTTCCGTCTGGTTATCCTGCTGTGTGCGAGATACAGCGTGAAGCCAAAAAATATATACTATATTATATACAATACACAAATACAGGCTGTGATGGCGCAGCGGCACAGTATCTGATTGTTAACACGCTATCGTGTGAGTTCGATTCCCACACTCGGGGAAAATAATTGTAAGCATTATATGCATGATCCAAACAAAAATAAAGTACTATAACTCCATATATATCTTAAATTTTCTTTTCACTTATAGTTTCGACTACCTGCCTGGTCGTCTTAAGTGATATACCAGTACAATCTTAACTTTTCAAATATTTTAAGATTACGTAACTCAACACCGTAATATGTATCATTTTGACCTATTTATATCATTTTGTGACTAGAATTAGAGTCCACGACCACCATCAAAACATATTTTAACACAATCAATTGGCTTTTAGCTACCATTTAGTATAAATCAATCCATGTCTTTTCTGCTTTGTCACATAACGTGAAGTAAATTGTTTTCAGCTGTCGCTCTATAAATTTAGTACTTAATAAAAGCAATACGATAGACACCGTCGCGTCGTGAAAAGGCAAAATTGAATAAAATTGTATATATGTACATATATATCGTTTAAGGCCAGTCGTGGCGCAGGGGCACAAAGTGTGACTGTAAAACCGACTGGTTGTGGGTTCGATCCCCACTCGAGGAGATGAAATATTTACTTAAATTTATATTTCCATTTCTTCGCTCTGGTGTCGAGGCTAAGCGCGGCGTTGAGTTCTGCCACGCAACACGCAATGCCTTCAGAATTCGGCAGAAAATGGGGAACGGAGTGTCTTTTTGAACTCTAGGTTCCCTCTGCCTACCCTGCTGTGTGCGGGATACAGCGTGAGGTTGATTTAATTTTGATTTAATTTTTTTATACATTGTTTAATAGTTTCTTTGAAAAGATCGTGCCAAACAGAGGGATTTTTACAAAGTAACGCTTATTAGGAAAGACAGAAGGCATTTATTTTTACACTAGGCATTTAGAATTAAGACACGCCATTCCTCACTCTCTGCCAATTGTGAACTGGCAAATTAAATTTATTTATTTTGCGGCTCACAAATTATTAATACAATATTATTTATATTCTTGTTATTTCCAAGTTGACATATTAAATCACATTTGAATCTTGAAATTATTATAACGGATTTTTCTCTATACAAGTTTGATATACCCATGCACGTCGTTTTGATGACTTTTATTATTTTGATGGAGAGACCGTCGGTATGGTGGTCCCTAGGTAAAATGTCGTTTTCTATTGCTGTTTTAAACTAAAAACAAGGTTAGTTTTCGATTATATACACGTTTAAAAAACGCATAAATACTTTTTTCATTTTAAATAAATCTCATTAAAAATTCTCTTTCTCTTTAATTCACTTTGTAATTCAAAAAACCAATAAAAACATTTGCGATTTTTCACATTTCACATACTTTATCTAGAGACCATCGATATGTCCCACTACTTCGATTTTTTTTGTTACTTTTATAGCGTATATTGTTTAGTAGATGTCAACTCATTGGGGCAGTATATAAAAGCGCCCACAGCAAACCAAACTTTTTTTTATTTTTAATATCCCAAAAAATCTGAAAAAGATATATAATAATAAGTTTATATATAGCTACATTTATTATAGTTTAAATTTCATAACGCCATCTTCAATAGATACCGAGAAAATAAACTTTAACTTTAAGGGTAGTTACCTCCATAAGTTCCATATAGTAAGGGTTACACACAAAAAAAATTGTGTCATTATTTGGGATAAAAGGCAATACTCATATTAAAAACGATTAATTAGAAGCCAATGCAGCTTTCCCGTGGTTATGCGGCCACACCCTTTAACGTTCTGATAGCAACAACTGGTACGTTATCTATTAAAGTTTATTGAAATGCTTAGAATAGTCTATTTGAATTAAGAATATTTAAAATTTGAATTACTTTACCTATATCTGTCAAGTTCCACGATAATATAATTGCAACAAGTAGATTAAATACAGATTCTTAGATTGTATTACATAGTTATAAATTGACCTAAAAGACAGCAAAAAAATAATAATTCCATTCCTTGAGTGGGGATCGAACCAACAACCGTCGCATTACAGTCACATTATTGCGCCTAATAGACATGTTTTAAAAAGCGTAAAGCGTAAGTTTTCACTTTGACTTTATATTCACTGAATTCAACTCTATGTATTTGATAAACATATTTGCGAAAGACTTGTGAAAGAGGTTCTGAAATAAAGAATATAAATCTAAAAGATTCGTGATCAGAATGAAGATGTAAGATCACAAACGGGTTGTTAAAATTTTATGGCTTACTTTATGGTTGAAATTTTGTCACGTTATTTTATGTTATTGTGACGTGTGCTATAAGAATATGTGAAAAAAATATGTGATGTGGTGTAGAGACACTGTAAACGCGATGGTTGTGAGTTCGACTCCCATTCTGGGGAATGGAATATTTAATATTTTGTCATCTCTCCTCAATGACGCATTTCTTTCTGAATTTGGCGTAAAGTGTAGAACGGTAGGCAACCAACCCATGCCCAACGTTCCCTACGTACCCTGCTATGTCCAAAATACAGCGTGGAACTAAAAAAAATATACTTAGTATAAGCCTTCTCCATTAAATTTACAGCTGGATACAACAAAAAACTGAAATCTGGTCTGTATAACATTAGCTTGTTCAACCGAACTTTCTAATACTCGTACATAAGTTATTTGATAAATATCTATATTTTTGCTGTCACATATAAATTATATTAATTTTGACTATATCAATAAAATAATTAAGATGAGGCGATAGTGGCGCAGGGGCAAAGCATCCGAATGTAAACGCAACGTTTGTGGATTCAATTCCCGCTCAGGAGAGTGAATTATTTTAATTTTTTCGCTCCTGTAGAAAGACAATGTCTCAAAAATAGGACTGTGCATGGGAAATCCCATATGCGGGATAGAGTGTGAAGCTAATAAACCTAATATAACATACTCGTTGTTTCGAAACTATTAACATGTGAGTTAACACCATGGCGACCGTAAAGGGTTATATAACCTTTGAAATTTCAAACAATATATCATAAACACTCACCGCCAATGAGTCCCGAGACAATAATTTATGGAGCTAGAACGTTTCTTAACATGAACTTTGGACTTACTTGAGACTGCAGACCTATTATATAATTTTTTTATCACTTTGCTGTTAATTAGAAAGATATTTAATATTTTTTTTGTTATTATTATTTTTTGTATAAAATTATAATAGTGTAAATATATCGTAGTTGATTTTTATATATTTGAGTATGTGCCATAGTTGTAGTTTTGAAATTAAATTAAATGGAAGAAATCTTTATATTTATTATCTGTTTTCCATTTGCAGTTTTGCCCGCCCATTAAAAATAACAATGAACTAAGAAGTCTAATTTAAAATTACTCTAAGTTTCTAGGAGTTTTTTTTATTCCTTCCTACCTTTAAGCAAAATTTTAATATTCTAAGTTCTTTTCTTCGACTCAGTGCTTTTCTTCGACTTCCACGTTGATTTGTATATTATGACAGTTATGTCATAGTTTTAATTCAAAAATATAAAAATATTAATATAGCTTCACGTTTTTTCCCGCATAACAAAGTAGGCAAGCAGCATCCGGTATTAAAACAGTTATTTCCTCACCTTTCTTCAAGTCTTCAAGTTTTGACGTGAAAGTGGTGAAACTCGATGGTGATGGTTGTATATCAGGACATTGAAAATATCGGAACAATGAAAATAACCTAAATATAACCCACAAATGAGAATCGAACCTACAATCATCCTGTTAACAATCAGACGATGTCACGCTATATTTATACATGGCAGGATAGGCAAAAGGAACCTGAGAATCTAGTGTTAAGACACACTTAAGACACTTCCGTTCCTCATTTCCTGCCGAATTCTTGAGGCAATGCGCAATGAAAATATAAAATATTACACTCCTTCGTGTGAGAATCAAACCCACAACCGTCGTGTTTACAGTCGCACGTTTGTGCTCCTGCGCTACGGTGGCCTCAATAAATATAAATAAAAAAAATATTTATAAAAACAAGAACCCCTGCATAAACCTAAAAAGAAAATAAACACAGATTTTATTGATTGAAGAATTATTAATAGGTCCCGACTGTTAATCCTAATTAACTATTGGGCTTGTTGATTTTCTTTTTAATTTTATGCAGTCAAAGTTTTTGCTTTATTTTTTTTTATTTATCACTCTTTTGTTAGGATTTATTACGGTAATAATAATCATGATATACCATTTTGAAATCCTCGTATTGAACTCTTGAATTTGATATCCATATTGTGGTATTCGAAACGAAAAATTTTTTTTTCACGAAGTCCAGTGGCGTCCCACAGCCGCCATGATTGTTTTTTTAACGGCACCTATCTAAGAACACTTTGACTGCTAATACAAATCTAACGATATCTCAATTATGTAAATCCGTTCAGCGGTTCTGGAGATATGAGGTTATAAAGAATATTACATACATACATACAACATACGTGCGAAAAACATAACCCTTCCTTAGCAGTCGGGTATAAATCGCAAATACATAAAAAATAAATTAATTAATATTATTTCCTCAGGTTTCACAATGTACACGACGTGCGTCATATGGTTGGCCTTCGTTCCTCTATACTTTGGCACGGCGAGCCACGTCCCTCTGCGGATAACCAGTATGGCGGTGACTATATCGTTGAGCGCGAGCGTTACACTCGTCTGTTTGTTCTCACCTAAGGTATGTTTGTTTAGTTTCATGTTGTATTCCGCATACAGCAGGGTAAGCAGAGGGAATCTAGTGTTAAAACACTCCGTTCACCACATTCCGCCCAATTCTCCGAACATTGCGTGTTGAGTTGCGAAACTCGACGCTGTGCTTTGTCTTTTTGACGGGGCGAGAAAATGAAAATAATTAATTTCTCCGAGTGGGAAAAAAATCCACAACCGCCGCCTTTAACGTTAGATGCTTTGCCGCTGAGCCAAACGAGGATGTCGTAAATTTTTCTTAAGTTCCATAAAATAGCCTTAATTAAGAAAGTACGTAGTTGAAAAAAGTATTTTTTTAACTAGTTAGTAAAGTTAGACTGAAACGCAATGGGGAGTATTCTCTCTCGTCATCGTCTTGGTCATTGTTCGTATACGATACGAAACGATAATAAATATTATCGTGTTCGAAATAATAAAATTAGGGCGTCTTGGCGCATATCTCACCGAACGATCAAAATGTCAAAGTGATGTGTGTGTGATCAAAGTGTGTATATAATACAGATATAATATACAAATGCGACTAATATGGGTTCATCTCCCACTCGGAGAAATGAGTTATTCATATTTAATTTTCTTCACTCTGATAACAAGCGTGGCGTTAATTTCCGTTGTTGTTTAACACACAATGAACAACAACAAATAATAACAAGTATCTTAACACTAGATTCTACCTTGCTATAATCGAGATACAGCGTGAAACTAAGAAACAAATCGATATAATAATTAATAAAAGATATTAAAGTAGATACAAATAAATTAGTAGTATAGAAATAAATCAGATTAATTGAGAAAAACGTTTTCTTGAAAGCACCATGCCACAGTGGAACACCGTGACAGTAAACTTGATGGCGTTGGGTTCAATCCCCATTCGGGGATAATGATTTTTTTCATTTGATTGCTTTGATAAAAAAATGCCTTCGGGCTACATTCTCCTCTATGAGTAAATTTTAATATTTCATTTTATTTATAGCTCTACATAATCCTAATTCGACCGGAACGGAACGTACGGCAGAGCATAATGCCAGTGCGGTACAGCCGCAAACCGCCATCCCTCGCTTTGCCTCATCCACAGATACAATATAAAAGTAAGTATAGATGATACAATATATGTTATTTATTATACAGTTGATAATGACGACAGATGATAATAAAACCGGTCAAATGCGAGTCGGTCTCGCATACCGAGGGTTCCGTAAGAATTTCAGGATTGTATGTCAACGAGAAGTAGAATTTATAAAAGTTGACAAACTTAAATTTGCGGACGTTTGCACTTATTTTGTATACTGTAACTGATATCCCAAACTCCTTTGAAAATATTCTTTAATAAATAATGCCTTGGCTCGTGATGTGTCTAGTGGTTAGAACCGTTTATAGTTGTGATCGTGAAGAACCCAAAATCTTTTAGAGATTCAGAGGTAACAGTATTAAGAATTTTATATTATGCCATTAGAAGGTATCGCTTTAATAAGATATTTGCCATCAGAAGTTGTTCTTGTGTCAGTTATTTAGATAACTGGAAACTCGACAATATGACATTGTCATAACTCGAAGCTCGTCCGAAGAAAAGCCAAGAGCGCGTCCTATCTTCCTCTCCACTATAACTGCGAACTAGTTATAATAAAAGGAAGAAAGAGTACGGGCACCGCCCCGCCCCTACACCGTGAGTTCCGACCAGACCGTGGCTTTACAGTCATCGTTGAACCCTCCGAGACGTTTGTGTGTGATCTTTCCGAAGGTACTTGTTACGCTTGTTTATATTAAGATTGTATTAGAATGGTGATTCGTGATGTTGATTGATTTGTGAGATCAATATAAGTCGTTGGAACGAACGCACTACCGCAAGGCGGCCGATATGTTAAATAAACGCACGGCACACACCCCACAGTCGTGTCTCGAACCGTAGGCGGACACTACTACATACACCAGAGTTCCAGGACATAAAATAGCACCACACACCCGTATGAGACAGGCGGACACTACTACATACACCGGAGCTGGGACATAAAATAGCACCACACACCTACTAGTCGTATACCAAGTCGTAGAAGTGGTATATAATATGTCAATGACCAACGCCATACAAGCACAGCTTACGTATCGCGAGCGTACTGCGAGACGGCATCAGCCACGACATAGTTAATGTCGCTATAACAGTTCGCATAAGCCCATCACGTCAGCTTCCGCGACGTCAAGCAACATTCAATATCATAATATTGGTCAAAGATCACTTGGATCCACAATATGTGTCGCCCCTACACATATATTGCCTTTATAAGAAATTCGATCCTAAAAGATCGTGCCATTATAGGCTTCAAATTATCATATTATATTTATTATACATTTGGTACGAGTCTTTATGTGCATCATATTTATTTGTACCGTAGTACTTTAGAGTTCGACTCGACCGCTGCATATAGACAGAACGACGGTCGCGACACTCGGGACGACAATACACGAACTCGTCTCGATTAATATGGTATTAAAAATATATAGTTTGTATTATTCATAATAACTATGTTATTTATGTGTATTGCCATGCATATTTTATTTTATTTATTTATTTTTAACTTATACCCAAGGTACATACTGTTACAATACGTACGTTTTGTATACATGTATGAAATAAACTACAGTTATAAGTTTGTAATGACTTGTTTCTATGAAATATCTATAAATTTTAACTTTTTGGATTTTTTTATTTTATTGTACTGTAAGTTCTCGTTTCTTGCCAATTTTCATAATTGTAGGTCCACCGAAAGTATCCTATAGATTTTAATAAGTCAACGCAATCAAAAGATATCGGATATTAATTTCAGATTTATACATCTACACGATCTCGAGATAAATGTTTTTTACATTCATTTGTACAGTTCCGTTTTTACCATTTGAGGTACGGATCAAAGCGAGGAATTAAAAATAATTCATTACCCTTAATGAGAATCGTACTCACAACCGTCGCGTTTACAGACAGACGTTGTGCCGCAATGGGTGACGAAACTATTAAATACTAATACTCAGAAAGTTGAAATGTGGCGTGTGGGTAGCTCAAAGAGTGTAGGGAAGCACTAAAAGAGAATCTTTCGAAATTCCTACGAGACCTTGATAAATTGGTTTCCATTTCAAGTCTTGAAGCCTACGCAAAGAAAGTTTCGGGCACGTCTCATATAATATATAAAACACGAATATAAACAGACTGTAACATAACATAATAAATAGCGAATCTTATAACTTCACTAATGGATGTTGACACTTGACGTGTGACAAAGGTCACCTTAGTATTAAATGGCAGCCATTAGTTAGTATGGAATGTTTCAGCTAAAAGCCTTATTATCAAAGGTTAATGAAGAATGGCCAAATATAAAGCTAGTTATCTAGCTTGGTAATGACACAGTTTGACGGGTATCATATCAACATGGTCGCAGGTTCATATTTGAGTAGAGCAATCATTTTTTTTCTCTTAAAGAGATCGGTTGGCCACTTACCGATTAATTTGAAAATATCGCGTGCTATGCTGATGAAAACGAAAATGATGATTTCGTCGTCACCACTTTAAATAAAACCAAACTTTTTTTCGTTTCGTTTCTTCGTTTTAACTACTCTATAAAAACTTAATACAATTAAAATAAAAGAGGATTTTCCAAAAATAAAAAAGGTGCTTTTTTTTTTCAAACAAAATAATTAATAAAATTATCGTTGCGAAATGAAACGTCATTTGTGAAGAATGACGCACACGTACACAAACCTATCAAAGCGATAACGCCGCACATAACTCATTCACGAAATCGAGAATGATGAAATACGTAAAATAGAAGGAGATATATCCCTTTCTTCTTCTAGTATGTTTTTTAAGAATGAAAAGCGCCATATCGGCAATGCTTAGTACTATTTTTGTAGTAGTAGGTGTTTACGTTATTGGTATCTATGCGTAACTGCGTCACTCGTAATAGAGTACGGACAAACATCGTGAAATGAAAAAAAAACGCACGTCTAAACTGTTGAGGTATCTTGATTAATTTATTTAGATGTGGATTTGAAATATTTTACTCTATATGCTGCTGCCGTAAAAGGAGCGCAGACGCTTCCACCTGTATAATTTATATAAAAGTACTTTAATTTTAATCGTATTACAGAACCGGCCAGCGCTGATAAAGAAACACAAACCGACCCAGCTGATTTCAACAAACTGACCAACGGGCAGACAGTCCAAGCCAAAGTCGACAACAAGAACACTAAAGAAACCACTAAAACTGATAAAAATAAAGAAGATATCGACAAAACAGAGAAAAATAGAATAGAAAAGGAAAAATCAGCGAAAACCAATAAAGAAAAAGATATAATACATAATAACATCATAGGTAAAGTCGAAGTTTCAACGGATATGAGCAAAAAAGATGTCTTATAGCAACGAGAGTCGTCTAAATCTTTATACGATGTCGCTAAAAAAAATAATAATAGTGTGAAAAAGAAAACCTGCTCTTGTAAACTAAGGGAACGAAAACCTATTATTGTATAATTTATACATACAACGCTGTATCCCGCGTATCTCATATCTCTGTCTGGGCAGAGGGTGTTTAGTGTTACGTTACGTATTGTCCTCGTTACCTCCGTCACTAGACGACAGAGACGGAGGTAACGAGGACCTAGTGTCAAAATACTCCGTTCGATATCCATTTACGTTCAAGAAAAATAGTAGTAATATAACACTCTAATTACCAATGTATATTTATAAATATAAACAGTATATTTAAAATTAATATTGGTAAAGTAAGGACTTGCTTGAATGAATACAGCCATACTCGAAATTATTTTCGTTTTCCCGGTCAGGTACCCCAAAACACGGAGTTGAGTGCCGCTAGCTAACATGCGATGTCTATTCGAACACGCTGTCTCTTTCTCTATCTTTCAAAATGCATAATTCTTGTGAAGATAAAAAAAATATTTTTAAGATTAAACGACTGTAATAACGAACGAACAAATGTACGATAATAACGTAAACATTTTTCTATATAAACTCATATAACTTTTTTTTTGCACAAAAAAAATGGTGCCACGAATGAAAATTTACTTAAAATAGTATTATAGTTTTGTAGTTGTAATTAAAAAGTGATATTTAAACTAGAATTTAAGCTACAGTTAAGTAATTTAATCGGAATTTGTAAATAATTAATCAAATCTTTCAAGAATAATTTTAGTAATCATGAGGTGCAATCGTTTTGTTACAAAACATTAATTATGTTGTTTATCATATTTATAATATGTAAATATATAAGAAAAAATGTGTATATATATGGGAAAAGACACATAGTGATATTGTATAAAGTTGTATGTACATGTAACTACCTAGCCTAAGGAAGTAGTATATAGGGCTAGCACTGAGCCAAGACGACAGGAAGACGATTAAAATAAGACAAATAGATTTTAAATCACTTTAAAATTAAAGTAAAATTATTTATGTATAACGTATCATTAAGTGCTATAATATAAATTGTAGAAAATCATTTGATAGTCTATAATACAATTGAAAATTTGTACGCAGCAGGAAAAGAACCTAGATCTTTTGGATAGTCTAAGCGCTCTAAAGAATTGAGTAATTCTATGTACCAAATGGTGAAACAAAGTATTGAGGCACATAAGTCTAAAAATATAGGCTAATAGCTCTTCGAGAGTAGATGCTGGTATATTTCTTGCGATGTTCAAAAAATTTTTTATGGAAATAAATATAACGAAATATGCATACAACTTTCAGATTCACTTTGTATCCCGCATACAGCAGGGTAAGCATATAGAACGTTCTCTGCTTTTCACCAAAATTCTAAAACTACTAGTTTATTGGCAGAACTTAACGCCGCAAAATCCGTTTTAAAAATATATAATTGCTAGCTCTGTTTGAAACTCTTTTATAGTGTATATTTAAAGCTCATCAAAGTCATTCCAAAAAAAATAACTTTTTAATCTATTTCTAAAAACACCATACATATATTTAATCTCTACTACTAAGTCTTCTATATCTTGTTATATAATAGTTAATTTGAATAATCTAATAAATATTTCATTAATAGACCAGTTTACACAATGTTGCGAAAAATTCAAAATTTAAACGTTCAATAATGATTCCTGCATTATATTTATATACAAGTACTCTATAAAGTATAGCTAAAAATATATTATTAATTATGACGCGAGTGTTTTAAAATATTCTTACAAATGTTAATTTACATTTAACTTTTGTAGAATGTATATTTAATACCAATTAAAGATTACTGGACACGTCGTACATAGGTATATTATTTAACTTCAAGCTTTTCCTAGCGAGGTAGCAGAAAAGACAACGGGGCACCAAACGTCCACTGTCATCAACCTACACATACTTGTACATATTATATAAACTACCTTTTTTTTAGCTTCACCTTTTTTTCAACTTTTCCTTTCCTTATTTTCCGGAGCAAGACAATTAATATTTTAAATATAATAATTCATCCCCTCATGTGGGAATCGAACTCACAACCTAGTGCATCAACAATCACGCGCTTGTACCTTGTCTTTGTATTTTATAAACTATTAATAGTGTCAGAATGAATACTGTAAAATACAATTTTACTCTCAATATTATTACTACTACTTCATACAATAATTCTAAGAAATAATCTTAAGAACTTTTAAAATTGTATAGTCTTCCTTCAAAGTCCCGTAGTTGGGCAAATTCTTATATCAAAAAATATATATCTTATTTAAGAATATATAGCGTAAATTAATCATAATTATTATATATTGAGAAATAAAACCATGTATATATGTAAGTATAATATAAGTTATAGATGGTATTTTAAAAATGTAAATATTATATTTTGTTAGGTAAGTTATTGGTACTTCCTCTCGTCTTTTGCTCGCCCTGTATACTGTTATATAATAAACAGTTTTGATGTTAAATTGTGTGTTATTTTTATTAAGTGGCAACCTGACATTCAATGACTGACTATAAACGTCACGGTCGTGGGTTCGATCCCGACTATGGGGAAAGATTATATTTATTTTCATTTTCCCGTTCTGAAATATTATATACAAAAAATAAAATATAATATTTAACAAAATCTAAACAAAATATGTAATAATGAACTTATGAAAATAAACTATAACATTAAGGTTTGCAACCCCCATAATTCGCTTGCTGTAAGGGTTAGGGACAAAAAAAATTGCGTGTTGCTGTTTCAAAATAATTCTTTAGAAGCCAATGCAGCTTTTCCACGAAGAGAGAAGAAAATGAAAATATGTAACTGAAATGTAATCTTAATATTTTTTTAGTAAAACTATGAAAATTTTAACACTAGTGGAACCCGCGACGCGGCGTATAAAAATATGAAATACATACGTACATTCTTAAATATTTAGTATACTTCTTTTCTAAGTTTGGCGGTTGTCGATATATCGCAGGGGCACAAGGTGTGACTATAAGCGCGGGGATTGTGTTCGATTCCCACTTGAGAAATTGAAATATTTAATATTTTCATTTCTTAACTCTGATAACGCGGCAAAGGGCGTTGAGTTCCGTCACTCAACATCAACACGCAATATGTTTAGAATTCGGCGGAAAATGAGAAACGGAAGTATCTTAATACTATTATACAATCTCAGGTTCTTTATGCTTACCCTGTTCTGAGCGGAATACATCGTGAAAATAAAAAAAAAGTGTGTAATAACACTTAATAACACAAATGTAATCATTGCCACAAGTGGAAATCGACACACACACAGCACACAGCAGTATAAGTACGTTAGAATATTAACCAAATCAACTTACATATAACCCATAACATCAAAATACAATCAAAATCATTCAATCTCAATTAATGATTTGGGAACACCATTTATCTATAAATCGACTACTACAACTTGACCTCCCAGACCTAAGTACTGCCATTATATGCGGAACCATCTATTAATAGAGACTCGTAGCGATGTTATCACCTTAATCTATCTTCGACCCCTCGATCGACTTAAGTATTACGCACCAATGATATTGTTCCAAGGAAAGGAATATTCCTAATGATATATTAGATTTAGTTGAAAAATGTTAATATGAGACCGTGGTAGTACAGCGACACATCCTCTGACTGCAAAAGTGATCGTTGTGGGTTCTAGTCCCACTTGGAGGAGTAAATTATTTACATTTCCTTACTCTGGTAGCAAGACCAAACAAGGCGTTGAGATTCGCCAATCAACAGGCAAGGTCTCGGAAATTGGTGAGATAACGGAGCGTCTTAGCACTAGTATCCTATGTCTTCTGCTTGCATTAGTCCCGGCCTTTAGTGCCAGGTTCTGCTTTCCGATTTACTCACTCCACTTTGCTCAGATCTCAGCATTACTTCTCTCCTACGTGGTCAGACCGCGTTACGCCACAGATCCACCTCAGCATCTTCAATTCTGTGACGTAAAACTTCTGGGTGTGCCGAGATAATGTTGGATAGCATTTGTTGCCGTGTGAAAAAACTGGTCGGATCATGCTCTTGACTTGTAGATCAGACCCTTGGGTCTGATCTACAAGTTCAAGAACTTGGGCGGTATTTTTCGATTGCAGACCACACCAGTGACCTTCCGCCAGCAATCAATATACTCGATCTTCATCACATTTAGCTTTTTTATTATAATTTTTCCTTACACCACAGACTCTATGGCCCGTACCTTTTATTATGTAATACATGTATTTCTTTACCATTAAGAAATTTTAATATTTTTTGTTTTAATTTATTAACTATTTAAGTATTAAACAATTAAATTCAATATTAATTATACTTAATTCTTTCATCATTACTAAATAGATTGCACAAAATATATACACATATGTCAATTATTAGAAGAGGCCAGTCATGGTGCAGGGCCTTATGTGTGAGCGCTCCTCAAGCCGTTAACAAGAGATCTTGCATTAAAAAAAACTTTTACAATCAAAATGAAATTACCATTTGAATGAGTTTAACTAAATAAATATAAATCACCAAAAACTAAAGAAACAAAAAAGCAGACAAACATAGGCACGACCAGTGTCCGTGAAGTGCTTCAATTACATAAAAAAAATAAAGGTGTGCCGCCACTGCTGTAGCCTCTTTCCAGTATTCAAGATACTGTTAAAAACGCAATACCTCAAGAATTCGGCAGAAAGTGGAAAACTGAAATATCTTAATCGCGAATGGAAGAGTCTTAATATGGAACAGAGTGTCTTAGTACTGGGTCCCCAGGTTCCCTCTGCCTACCCTGATATGTGCAGGATATTGCCTTAAACTTAAAAAAAAGTTTCATATGAGTCACTTTGCATCACCTTGGTTATTTCTTGTAAGTATATATTTAGAGCTTAAAATAAACTACTTCTCTTAATTAACGATATTTGATAACGTTGTTGTTGTTGTAAGTTGAAATGTTTTTCTCAACGATACTTGTGAGTCTTCTTAAGGCTCTATTTTTAGAATGCTTGAAAAACGGAACGTCTCAACATTCGGTTTTTCTTGCGCACCGTCCTATATATACAGAGTGTTTTTGTCATCACCACTTTAAATGAAACATAGTTTTAACTACTGTATAAAAACCTAATACAATTAAAACAAAAGAGATTTTTTCCAAAAATGAAAAAGTGATTTTTTTTTTCAAACAAAATAATTAATAAAATTATAGAGATATCCCTTTCTGCTACTAGTACGTTTTTTGAGAATGAAAAGTGGTAGTTTAGTAGTAGTAGGTGTTTACGTTATTGGTATCCATTCGTAACTGCGTCACACGATATACAATATGGATAAATATCGTGAAATGAAAAAAAAAATCCTACGTCTAAACTGTTGAGGTATCTTTATTATTTTCTTTAAGTATAGGTTCTGAAAACATAAGGCGAACGAGCGTACGCGTTACTTTATGGTAAGTCACCGCTAGCCACGATCCTGTATAACACCAGAACCTACATTTCTGAAACAAAATCCATATATTCTATAATCCCTTGATAGTAGTAACTAATGTATTCAAAACTAAGTAAGTACTACGGGTAAATCTATGAACTTTATCACCTAACTTAATTTCCGAGAAAGCCTAGTTTCATCTGTCTGGAGACCTATTTATAAAGCAAAGTCTTTAGTCACAATTTCTGTAGAACTTCTATATAGAATAGAATTATTGCAAACGTACTACGTGTATTCGTAAACAGCAAGTACATTTGCGGGGGCTAACCAATCATCGACTTATAAGATTTTTAACAATCTTAAACTGCTATTGCTCTACACTTAGGAAAGAAAAATGTTTTTTAGAAAACGTACAAAAATTTGAACGTAGCGGGATTTGTACCCGCGCCTCTTGGAAGCTCTCTAACGTTTCTAAAACTTAAAAAACACCGTAAGTCTGGTTTCGTCTTTATCATACTCCACTTGGGCCATCGATCACACGAAAGACCCCAAATACCCTTATATTTTATTTGTTCCTTTCTATCACCAAAATCGTATGCCTAAAGGACCTCGAAGTACCCTAAGACCCCACTTAGTGGCATTAATATAATCATCAGTTTCTAAGAGATTTATCTTTCTTTAGGCTTATCTGAAATAACCAGAGCACAACGAAACAATAGCTGGTGGAGATTCGTTATAAGTTCATTATCATTTGATGAACTTTTGTACGTAGTGACCTAAGAGAATGAAATAAGGCTTATTTTAGTAATTTCTAGTGTGCAGAACATTTTTTTTGATTATGTGAAAAAAATATAATTCCTTTGTTTATAAATGTTTAATGGGGAACGGAGTATCTTAACACTAGGTTCCCTCAGCCTTCCCTGCTGAGTGCGGGATACTAGCTAAGTAGTAGTAGTAGGTACTAGCTAGGTAGCTAGAAATAGTGTTAAGCTGATTTAATTTAATTTTAATTAAAAAATACTTAAATGACTCTTTATTAATAAAACATACGTTTTATAACACATATCTTATATATTATGTATTGAAAGTTGTATATTATTAACTGGATTATGGTTATAATTATGTTAAAATAGGCCAGTCGTGGCGCAAGGGCACAAAGTGTGACTGTAAAACCGACTGGTTGTGGGTTCGATCCCCACTCAAGGAGATGAAATATTTATTTAAATTTATGAAATATAAATTTAATTCATTTCTTCGCTCAGGTGCCGAGGCAAAGCGCGGCGTTGAGTTCTGCCACTTAACACGCAATGCTTCCAGAATTCGGCAGAAAGTGGGGAACAGAGTGTCGTAACACTAGGTTCCCTCTGCCTACCATGCTGTATGCGGGATACAGCGTGAAGCTAATTTTTTAATTATTTTTTTTATGTTAAAATAATAAGATAGGTAAAGATTGTTTAAAATAATAAGATCTTTGATTTCTGCGATTATTACCCATTTTAAATTAAACTTTTTAATCGGATTAACTGTGTAACTACATTTTCGGAAACTAAATACAAAACTATTTACAAAAGCAAGTAAAGTGTTCGAAACATCGGGTTTCTAAAAATATATAGTACTATAATATTATAATATTTTTAGGTATTTTCTTAGCCCTAGAACCGTACTCTTGGGTACAAATGTAAAAAGAAATAAAGAAAACCATTTGTATTTTTTTTTCTAAACAACGGTTAACGACCATGTATTTTTGGGGGGCAGAGAGAAGCGTACCTGCATCTGACATCGATCTTGTTAGCAACTGGACGTGGTAGGTGCTTGTTGGGGTACACCAGTACCCTAAGGTACTTCCAAAGTTAGTATTTTAACTTCAATTTATTTTTGTTATTTGGTTTTTGGCGCTTTCATTTTATATAATACTATTAGTAGTATATATTCGTTGGTTCTGGCGCTCACTAGTCGATTCGCTTATCAGTCACCCTCATTAGCTCCCGCCCGGCCTTATCGCTCACTTCCCCAAATTACTAGCAACGTAACTACGTCACAGTGTTGTTGTCTCTTTCTTGCATTACTCATCACCTAAGGACGCCACAGTGCCTCTGTCTCTTTGTCGCTATGTTGACTAATACTTAACGCAATTTCTCTCATTTTAATCAAAGCGCCAGAAACCACATTGTATTTTTTATTATACAATTATGTTGACTAATACCTAATGCAATTTCTGTCATTTTAATCAAAACTTCAGAAACCACGATACAGGACTGTATGCTAGAACCCGCGATATTAAATCGCTTTCTACAAAATGATTTTCTTGTTACAATCTTTATGAATTAATTTTGTCTAAATACTTCCATAGTATTTTTTATTATACAATGTTTCAAATAATTGTGCGCCGGTGAAACAATATATTTTTGTTAAAAACTTTCCATTTAATATATATTTTTTTATAAAATCTAAATTAATATGTGTTTTTTTATAAAAACTAAATACTTCTATTGTATCTTTTATTACACAATGTTTCAAATAATGGTGCGCCGGTGAAATAATAATTACTTATTTATTCAGAAATTATATAAAAATTATACTTTCAAAACACAAAGTGAATTATCTTACAAAAAAATTTACTTTGTTTTATTTTTTTTATCTGTTATTGTGGAATTCAGTTTCAGTTTCCCAAAGTAAATAAAAAGAAATTAGGATTTTTTTAAAGACTAGAACAATGGAATTTTTTTTTACTGAATTTGTTGGATTGCGATCAAAAATGTATGCAATGAGTGTTGAAGATCGTACTATCACCAAAGCTAAAGGAGTTAATAAAAGTGTAACTAAGAAATTAAATGTTAGTGATGTTTATTTCATGTTTATTTCAGAAAAAAAATACAGCTTGCTAAAATGTATAGATTTAGAAGTATCAAACATATTATATTTACACAAAAAAAAAATAAACTGTCTGAACATTCGTTCAAGATCTTTCAAGAACCTCCAAAGAAAAAGACAAAACTGCGTTTCGTCATCGGTGTGGCGAGAAACGAACGATGGTACCTCGTACTATTTATTGATAAATTTGATGTACGATTATATATAAATATTTTATATGTATTCTATTATTTTACATTTTTTAAAGAGTTATTCCACACTTAGAAAAGAAAAATACTGATTTAGAAAATGTATAAAAAAATTTAACGTAGTGGGACTCGAATCCGCGCTTCCTGGAACCCGACCAGGCGCTCTGACCACTAAGCCATACGTTCTCATCAAGCTAGGTCGAATTTTTTATACGCTTGTTAGTATATACGCGATTAATCTGGTTTAAGAGATTTATATAGGAGGGTGGGCAAAATGAGAATAAGTGCTAAGACCTAAATGTAAAAAAAAGCATGACGTAACAAAACGCCACGCTTTGTATTTGTCACTGCGACACAAAAAAATATATAAGTACAATAAAAAAAATTCAACAAAATGAATATGTATGAAATAACATACAAACAGATTAAAATCAGACATGAGTAATGCGCCACGTCTTATTCCGATACAATAAAGTGCTTCGCGCGAGATAAATGATCACTTTCTTCTTAAAGCGATGTGTTAACGGTTTTATATTACTTATAACTAGCGACTCGCTCGCGGCTTCGCCCGCTTAAACTACACAATTATTTATTTGCTAGTCTGAATTATTGTCGTGGTCTTGTAACATTATTATATTGTTTTCAAAACTTCAAGATAAAAAACAAAAATTTCAGCCAATTCAATAAAACAGTTTCTTTTTGTAATTTTGTGAAACACAAAATACTTCATATTGATATAACTTTTTTATCTATAAGCCGATTGAAATGAAATCAATTGATGTTAAGGGAGGATTGTCTTTTGGCAATCTGACATAATAATGAAAACTGAATTTAAATCGGTTCTGGCGTTTCCGAGATTAGTGTGCACAAACGCACTGACAAAGAGCGAAAGTGACAAACAAATATATTTACATATTTTTAATTATTGTTTTGGATTCTATTACACTATAAATGTCCTTAATAATATTTTCATACATATGATTTTATTATATGTATAGATTTGTTTTATGTATAGAAAAATAAATGTTTAGCTTCAGGAGATTCTCATGCTTTTTACGGTCCAGAACCAGAACACACTGGAAGGTCCCCTCCAGTGTGTTCTGGAAGGACAGCCGAGGTGCCATGGGCAGGATACAGCTTGAAACTTAAAAAAATATGACAGTCATTGATGAATTGTCAGAATATAGGAAGACAGAAGAAACTTGAGAACCTAGTATTAAGATACTCCATTACACTAACTCTGCCGTCCACTACTTTTTGCCTGTTTCTGGGGGCATTTTGTGTAGAGTGGCGGTTCTCAACGCCCCGCCTAGCCTCGTTAGCAAAGCGAGTAAGTGAAAATAATAAACGTGTGATTTCCTCGAGTGAGAATCGAATCCACAACCTGTGGGGTTTACAGTCACACATCTCTGCCCCTGCGCCACGACCACCCTCAACCGACTATAATAATGGTGGAAAAACAACACTTTAACGTTTTCCAAGGTAACGTACCTTTACATCTACCTACATGTGAATTTGATTTAACTACCAACTCGTTAATAAACATTCCCCATAGAGCCAACCCTAATACATCACAAGGCGGAATGTCATCAATCCTACGTTGAACATAAAATAGATTTGTTGGGGCCATTCTGACAAATTAACAAACCCTTGATTACATGGTGAAAGCAAAGATAAATATGATTAAGCTTAATTTCCAAGTTGTTTACTTAGATAATTAAAAATTGTTAGTAAAAATTAACTTTTTTTAATTTTTTTTTAGTAGGTATATTGCATGGTAGGCAGAGGACCTAAGGACACTCCATTCCGCACGCACCACCCAATTTTTTAAACATTGTGTATTGATTGGCAGAATTAAACGCCGTATTTTGCCTCCTCGCCAGATGTAATTTATTCCCTCGAGTGGGAATCGAACCCACAACCATCGTACTAACATTCACACGCTGTACCGCGCTACATCGACAGTACATTTATCGTGGAATCCTATAGGCTATATAACATCACCTCGATCATGTAACCCACTATGTTTGCGGTCAGTGGTACCTCAGTCACTTAGTCACTTTTTCACACTTGTCACTCTTATCTTTTCTATTTATCCACGGGGACGAAACTGCAGGCTTGTATACATTAACATTTTCTATTTCAAATTTCGCTCCGGTTCACCATTAGGACATTTTCGTTCCCTATTTTCTGCCAAATTCTTGGAGCATACGTATTGAGTGCCAGAACTCAACGCCGCGCTTTGCCTCGTTGGAAAAGCGAGGAAATGGAAATATTATTTCTTTTATTTCGTCGAGTGAGAGTCAAACCCACACATTTGTGCCCCTGCGCCGCGACGGCCTCATTATATAGTATAAATATTACAAATTGATAACAGTAAAAGGTAGGTATATCAAATGTACATATTGTTATTTTATACGTCAGTTTTAAACAATGGATCTAAAGAACAGAAACTTGGCATGCAAATAGATAAAATTTCTTCTAACAAGCAAAACAGTTTATGAGGATGGTTTCATGCCAAATGGCTATTGAAATTTGTGTGAAAAATTAATTTACTACCAGTAAATTTAGGGCAAGTGCAGTTTGTATAATTTCAAAATTATCTTATCTACGAACTAAGATTAAAAATATTATACAGAATCTAACGCGATCGACGTATCAACGGTTATCCATAGTGTAGTGTATGGACCCACAGACACTACGCAATCTTAAATAATACTGAGAACGCTATCACTGGCTCACCACTACACCAGATCAGCAGCAGCGTGGGAGCACATCCGACCTGTACCGCGTCAGTGACAACACTCCCCCCCTCTACTGGTGTACATGAGGCAATGCTACATATCTATATAATAGATACAAACACTACACATAGGTAGAGAATCTTAGTATCTAACCTTTTCACCCATGCTCAGCAATTTTCAGTGGTACAGCAGATATTTGAGAATTAGTGATTAGGATTCTTGAAGAAAATTGGCAAATACAACCCAACTGCTATTAAATATTACAAATTATTGCTGCGCTCTTGATATTTTTTTCTCAATATATCTCAATAGTACCCCTTTTGTACCATTTAATAGTTTAAAACTATCGATTTATAAATCTTGGAAATAACATCAAAATATGCAAACACTTATGTAAATATCTAAAATAATCGATTTAAATGGAGTCAGTTCGCGTAATAAGAAAAACAATTACAAGGAAAAACATTGTTAAAATTAGTGTCAGAAGTGAGATTCCTCATAGTTGCATTTCTTTTCAACCAACTCCAACAAAAAAGACTTCAAAAAAGAGAGAGGACGACTTCAAAAAAGAGAGAGGTTCCCAATTTGCCTGAATATGTTTTATGTATGTTCTTGTCAATATGCCAAAATGCTAGTATGTACAAAAATGAAAATTGAAGTTTTACATACGACAACCACTGCCTTTGCCAAGTAAAACAAACAGACTTAGTAAGTCGATATTTTAGTAAGGTTGTTGTAACATTAGCACCAACTTTAAATTTATAAAATCTTTTTTAATTATTTTTCTTTAACAAAATCAAGGTACGTTTTGCTTTATGTAAAATTATTTTTTCCGTTTTAGTTCGTTGTTTGAAGTCAGTTTATGTTTTGTTAATTTTTTTAATAAGTTATCATTAAGCTAGCCTTCGCTAGCTAAATAAATATCTTCATATTAACTATCTTCATGTTTATAGGCCTAAAAATAACTTAACCGCCTTATAACCATAAGCAAATTAAACCCACATTTTGTCATGACAGCTATAAGGACAATTGACAATTGACAGCAGTCATTTGACATTTGAAATATAATAAGAAAGAAAGAAAAATGCCTGTCATCGCAAAATCAAGCCATTAATTAAAAAAAGAAAGAAAAATGATAATTGACAGTAGGGATGCCCGATGTTAGAAAACATCGATGTTGACATCGATGTCAACATCGACGCAAAATCATCGATGTTCGATAAAAATCGAAAGAAAAACATCGATGTTAGCCAATACCGATGTCAGCCAACATCGATTTTTTTTGCACATATCGTTATCAATAAGAAAAAGAACCGGTCAAGCGCAAGTCGGGCACGCTCACCTAGGGTTCCGTACAAAAATTGGAGATTTCGAGCTTCTTCTGAAATTCAAGCTTAGCTTAGCCAGGGCGCTTTCACCTGATACCTCACTTGAATTTAAAATTTAATTTTGCCCCACCTCCCTTTAAGGCTATAATTTTTTTAGAATTTATCACAAATGTATAGTTTTTAGATTTTTTTTCTAACCTAGATCTTTTTTTTTCTAACTAGTGTAACTGATATCTCAAACACCTTTGAATATGTTATTCAATAAATAATGCCTTGGCTCATGATGTGTCTAGTGGTTAGAACCGTTTATAGTTGTGATCGCGAAGAACCCAAAATCTTCCAGAGATTCAGAGGTAACAGTATTAAGGATTTTATATTATGCCATTAGAAGGTATCGCTTTAATAAGATATTTGCCATCAGAAGTTGTTCTTGTGTCAGTTATTTAGATAACTGGAAACTCGACAATATCACATTGTCATACTCAAAGCTCGTCCGAAGAAAAGCCAAGAGCGCGTCCTATCTTCCTCTCCACTNCATTTAAAACATTAGAGAGTAAAAACACATTATATATCCCAATATTTTTTGTTAATCGACTGTAAAAGTAATAATTTTGAAATCACGTGTACGCGATTAAATATCGATTATGTGTCCTTGCTAACATCGTTGTTACGATGTTTTAGTTAATGCAACATGGATGTTAAAACATGGATATTTTAACTACTAACATCGATGTTCATCGGGAATCAATGATCATCGGACATCCCTAATTGACAATTGAAATTTGTCAACTCTAAAGGGTATATATGCGGGGTATCCAAAAAAATATTCAAAATTTAAATAAAATTATAGAATGTTTGTAAAAAATTAACTTAAATATAATTTTTACTGTTTAATTTTGACTTTTAATTAATCATTTATATAATGGAAGATAACGCAATCAATATTATAAGAGAAAGTACGAGAAGTCTGATAAAATTAAACCGGCGAATACATAAGGACGAAGAAAGTGATTCACGCCGTAGTATAAAAGAGAAGAGGTATTTATTTCAATAACAGTTTTTATAAGTAGTGATAATTTAATAATAAAAACTATATTACTATATTTTTGCTTATTTTACTAAGAAATAATAAATTTTCAAGGATCACACCGGAAAATATATCGGAAATAGCGAATACGTTGAAAACAAAAACAGGTATATCTGTAACAGATCTCCAAATTTTGAAAAATGGCTTAATGGAAGACACAAAGTATGTTGAAATAGTTTTAAACATCCATGGAGCTTTAAGAGGGCTGATAAGAGAGCTAACAGGTATTATACATTTTATTTTAAAAATAACTCATAATTATTACCTTCTTGCAATTTTGCGATTTTTATTAATTAAAACGAAATTATCACTCTACTGTTTCATTCCTATTTAATTAGTCTTTCATTGCACGACCATAACAGTAATTTTCTAATTAACATAAACATTCTCATGTCATTACATTACACAACTTATAAATTAAAATGTTTATAAGTTTGTATAATATTTTACTATTTTTAGCATGAATAAAGTGCATAAAAATATATTATACTTAATAAACATACAGTACATTTTTAAAAACATATTATAATGTCACTACAGATGTAAAATTTTTAATTATAAATTAAATTTTAATCACAATACAGGTCACAATGTAAATAAACAAGTGGCTGCGGCAGGTTGTTGCTGTAATTTAGCACTGGGTGGTTTGAGAGCTTGCACTGTAGTGGCTAAGGCGGCAGGATCATATCTTGTGGGGGCTTTGGATAGTTTTACTAGTGAATTGGCTGTAAGTGCTATTTTTTGTATCTAGAGGTCTTTTGATATGTTATTTGTGTTTTGATTTCTTTCTTTTGAGCTACATAACTTGCACATTGATTTTGTGTTATAAGGAACAATTCAATGAAATTATTATATGCTGTAACCAATGTAGTAGAATAAGTAAAAAAATATATATGTGCTAAATTGATATTTATTGTCACTAATTGGTGCCATCTTGTGTGTTTTCGATTCCCACTCGTGGGAGTGAATTATTTTCATTTCCTCAATCTGGAAGCACAAGATTGAGTTCCGCTACTCAACATGCAACATACAATGTTTCGAAAATTGTGCGGTGCTTGAAGAAAGGAGTATCTTAACACTGGCTTCTCTATGCCTACCATTATATATGTGGAATGCAGCTATTTTTTAACATATTTTTATGCACTTCAGGTAACAAGTGCGTGGGCGCTCGGCAACTTGGCCGGTTCGAGTGTCAAAGTATGTGACATACTCATTTCCCAGGGAGCAATGTCTAAATTAACCGATTACCATACTGATCAAGATGTACAAGACGCCTCGTTGTATGCTTTATCACATTTCATTTATCAATTGAAGAATGAGTTGAAGTGAGTTGTTTTTTTTATTTTTTATATGTTTTTTATGATTTAAGGAGTTATGTCTCAATTATACTGACTGTAGATTCATATCTTTTAAAGGTTTGTACAAATTATACAGATTATATCTAATTTGAAGTAAATATTGTATGTTTAATTGTGTATTTGAAAATATTATATTATAATAATATTTTAAACTTAACTGAAGTCTATTGATGGATTATGCATAGTGTTTTTTTTTTATGGTTTTATGTGTCATATACACATGGTACCTTAATCACTAATACATTTGTTCACAATACTAAATAGACATAGTTTCTATGTGTTCATTAAAAGAATCCAGTTATTTATTCAAGTTGATTACTGGACTATACCTGCCAATATACATAAAAATATAGCTAAAATTAACTAATATTAAATCTTTTACTTTTCCTAATAAATATATACATCAAATATAGATGTGCCTAGGCATATGCCTTTTTTGAAAAATATGCCATACTATAATTTGTACAATATTTTTAGAAGTAAAACAATTAATTTCCTTTTTTTTATATCAAAATTAATTCATAAGACAAAATATGATATTATTTTGTAAATTAGAATGTTTTAGTTAGTTTTAATTTTTAAATTTAGGTTAGTATGATTTTCAAAGTTGCCACATATTAAGTATGTCACTCCCATAAAATATAGAAAAAAGAATTTTTATTTTGTTTCAGGATGGATCATCTAAACAAAATTCTAGAAATGATAATAAAATTAGATATAACAGCAGCATCTATGCAACTAACTTTCATACTGTCCTGCCATTACAAATTCATAGAAAATAATAATGAAGAACTCTTACAGAAGATTCTAGAACATTTACCAAGAGCTATAAATACATATGTAGATGCACAAAATGATGACAAATTATTATATATGTTAAGAACATTAGCCAATATGAATAAGTTTTATAGTAACATATTAAATTTTATAGAAAATAATGATTTGTATGGAGTTTTAAGAGTTTTAATTGATCATAATAACAATGTGAGTGAGTCTTTGTGTTGGTTGTTGGGTAATTTGTATAATTTTTGTGATAATAAAGAACTTTTGTGTAAATTATATAGTTGATGTTCTGTTGTAAATGAAATATATTGNGCAGCACTAAATATCATAATTAATTTTTCGGGACTTATTTACAATCCCCCGTAGGTATGTCGCACATGCCCCTTAGGAAGTCGATCGGGCCTGGATGTGACAAGGTTCCATTTACTTTGCATAATGTCAAAGTATGTAGAAGATGAAAGAAATGAAACAAACAAATATTGATTTTTGCAATAAATATAGTATAATATGAATAGTTATTAATAATATATTTTAATAATTAGATAATATGGATAAGGCTACAATTTAGCTTTAATATGACAATAACTCTCACAAATCTAGCGTAACGTTTCATTCACATTTTCCGCCATTTTTATTTACATGTTGTTATATTTTATTTAATGAATGGCTTCATTTAAATTATCAATAAGATTTTATATCACTTATATTTTTGTGTACTTACATGAAAATAGCGTGAATATGAATGGAAACTAAATTGCTGGTACATATCGGAAAGGAATTGTCTCTATACAGTTAAAAACTTGAGCATTATTTATCAAAGTACACTCTACATCTCTGGAAAAATATTTTAATGTGTTTTTAGATAGAAAAAATTGGCGCCATTTTAGTTAAACACAAGAATTGTTCATATACCGTCATTTTACTTATGACGTACTCAATAAATTCTTATAAAAAAACTATATGAAAAATAATTTTAATAAAAAGAAAGGGCAGTGCATAATTCATTTTTAATTTATTATAAAATGCAAGTGCAAATTTATGGCAATTTTCATTTGTATTATTGAAATATTAAATGAAATTTTAGTCTATCTAAAATTTCTCTCTAAATACACTTTTCAAAACACTACAAGAATACAATTGTTCCAAATTTCAAGAAAAAAAACAAAGCTATATTTATAAAATGTATTATAAAGTAGTGGAGAAAGATCATACAGCCAAAATAAATATTATTGAAATATGATAACAAATAATATAATTTTAAATTAAATCAACACAATTAATATTCTTACGTTATATACAACATAATTTAATGTAATAAATTATAAACAATATTCATACATATCATACATCAGCCTATGTATTTGTAGAACCACTATGTAAAATTGAATACTACAGATCATTATCTAGGCACTTTAATCGAAAACGATAGGATAGGCATAATTGAATATCTATAGTCTACATTGTAATCGACTTTAATGTCACATAATATTTTTTAAATTACCTCTAAGAAAATAACTCCTCAACTGTTATGTCAGTCAACAAACTGACAAACATGATACTTTCTCGAAAATCAGATTCTGTCAGTGAAACCAGAAATGATGACAGAAAATTTTGTTATCTATAGAACTCAGAAACGTCTATTAGCGTTTAATTGTAATTAAATTGTGTTATTTGTACTAATTTAATGCTAGGTAAGCATTTATTAACGTTTCTAAGTCCAGATATCAGAGTCAATAAACAGGTTGTTTATTTACGAAGCCAATGAATTGTCTTGATTCTTAGTCATTGTTCAAGACAATTTCTGAGGTATATTAATTAGTGGTTTTCTATAATTTTTTGGAACGAAGCACGTTCACATAACAGTGCTAAGTTAAATAAATTGATCTTATGTGCGTTTGTTCCGAATTACTTTAAGTCAGAAATTAAGTCAGTCGCTTAGGTATCTAGTCTAAACGGCGGAGGCATACAGCAGTAGTACTTAATCAAAATCAACACATTCTCAAACTGTTGTACAAATAGAATTGCACAATATGAATCTTTCATTTTCATTAATACAAATTCAATTTTATTGTGCAAATTTATTTCCACTTCGTGCAGTAATGTTGCCCGAGTATGTAATTAGCTGTCTAACTCAGTGATTCTCAACCACTGTGCAGCGGCACTTTTGTGTGCCGCCAGATTTCAAAAGTGTGCCGCCAAATTTTGCAAATATATAATAATGTTAATATTATTAAATTATATCATTTAAAAAGAAAAATATTTTTAACATGAATATACATTTAAATACACAAAAAAATAAATTATTTGCTTTGCAACGCGTTTTTTCTTAGTGCCAAATTATGATGAATAATTAATCCCTTAATAAACGTTTAGTTATTATTGTAGTATACATTATAATAGTTTATTTCGTATATTTAAAATTTTTGCATAAACTATTTATGCAGTGTGTTGTAGTAAGTATAATAATTTTTATCTTTTTCGTTGTGTGCCGCCAAATTTTGAAATCGTTAAATATGTGCCGCAACAAAAAAAAGGTTGAGAATCACTGGTCTAACTCATTGCATTAATATTCTCTATCATATCCACATTACTAAAACGAATTCTGAACAACAAATATTTAAGGACTAATATTGTCCTAATATTGAGATCATTTTTTAAAATTCAAGTCCATTTTTTTCAATTAGAAATCAAAACTAAAATAATCCACCTCATTTAAAATTTCTCACATAATATCAATTGACAAAACACAGTCAAAATAAGGCCTACCGCAGACGACTTTACAAATTAGTAATATTTTCGACTCAATTACAATTATGATATTGAATAAATTTTCTATAAGAAAAGTCACACAAAACTAATAACTAAATAAGTTAAGTATTCGATAGTATGATAAATCGTTTGCGTTAGACCTTACACAGTTTTACCTAGTCTGGTACACACATAAATGCCTTTATTATAAGTTATAAGTATATTACAACAAATAATATATTTCAATAGGGTTGGTTACTTTTGTTTTAAATAAGACGTCACTTGGATACAGTAGCTACGATCGATTAAATAATACTTAATAACTATATTTGTGAGAGAATCGAGACGTATTATGTGTGGTCGGTGTGCTTGCGATGCGCGCGACGCGTCCGCGACCTCTGCTCATTTGGTGAACTAACTGTAATAATAAGTAAAATATGACTTATTTATTTTTGATTTATTGTCATAAATTGATACTTTAACCAAACAACAAACAAAGTGTATTTCTTAATTATACAAAATTTTGTAGTTATTATTATAAAAATATTTGTTTGAAATAGTCGATATACGTAAATTAATTCAGAGTTTCCAAGTCAATAATTAAATTGGTATATATATATATATATATATATATATATATATATATATATAATTAAATAAGCACTGTTTCCTTTATCAATGCAATATCTAAAATGTATACTATCTATATAATTATATTTATGCTTAGTAAGCAAAATGATATAATATTTACTTAAGCGATAAGCGAGTCTTTGTTTTTGTATCAAGACTACTATTTTACTTTGTAATACCTAGTTATTAAAAGCTTAAGAATTAAGCATAAAAGCTTGTTATATCTGTATATGGATAGTTACATTTTTAAACAAAGTTGTAAGTAAAATACACTTAATACAGTTACGGTATAACTTAAATACAGTTATATTTAATATCTAATTGAAATTCCTTGCTTCAAATTTTTCATAAAAATATTAGTTTGAATTTTATTAGTTTATGGTAACAGAAAACATTTAAATAATGTTATTCACAATTCATCCAGTTTACAAGTCTATTAATTTTTTAGCTTATTTTCATTGATTTTGTTTAAACGCGGAAAACTACACAACACAAGTAAATTACGTGCATAGGGGTTAAAAAATTGGAACAAAATAAAAAAAAACAGATGCCAATAAAGGCAGATGTTAATGTTAGAATTATTATATAAGTTTTCCCAAAACTACAGCGTTATGTCATGCATGAAGTGGTTTAACATTGTATTTTCCTTCACAAATAATGAATACATGAACTTCTCACCGTTTCCGTGGGGTATTATTTTAGTTACCACTATTTTCAACTCGGGATATGTGGGGATTCTAGCGTCATGTTTGTTTGTTGCTAAACTATCGACGCGTATCGGTTTTAATTGCGACTCTTCTGAAATTCAACACAAAATAACAAAAAAGAATTTTCTCGAACCTATTATAAGAAAACAAAAATAAAAGAGTTGTGCATATACGGACAGACATTTAGACAGACTAAAGAAAATTTTAAAATAAACTATTTATTTTATTAACCTGACGGTTCCTCTGGTGTTTTTCCATTTGTCGTTTCGCTATTTGTAGATTGACTTCTTTTGTTTTTGTCGTAACCAAAACCTCGTGCTCGCGCTGTAATTAACATAATTATTTTCAATTGTCTTGTGTAGTAAGTAATATTTAAATGAGACTCTATGAAATGATATTGTAAGAAGTGATTGTTAAATAACTTAAATACTTCTACTCGACTGTAAGCGTGATAGTTGTGGATTTAATCTTTATTCAGTAGAATAATTATACGTAAATTATTTTGATTTTTCCGTTAAGACAATGTGACGTTGAATGGCACTCAATACGTAATGTCTCAAAATCGGGCAAAAAGTAGACTGGGAAGAAGCTTGATTGTTTTTCTTCTTACTATATGTATATAATAATAAAATAATAATAATATATGTATATAATTGAGGCCGGTCGTGACGCAGCGGCACGAGGTGTGACTGTAAAACCGACTGGTTGTGGGTTCGATCCCCACTCGAGGAGATGAAATATTTACTTAAATTTATATTTCCATTTCTTCGCTGTGGTGTCGAGGTTAAGCGCGGCGTTGAGTTCTGCCACTCAACACGCAATGCCTCCAGAATTCGGCAGAAAGTGGGGAACGGAGTGTCTTAACACTAGGTTCCCTCTGCCTACCCTGCTGTGTGCGGGATACAGCGTGAAGCTAAAAAAAAAATATGTATATAATTTTAATATAAGTTATACATACTATTAGCATAGACGGTGGAACGTAACGGTTGTCCGACGGCTGTTAGTTCTGGCAGTGTAAGTGGTCTTCTATTATTTCGATTTCGTGATCCCATACTGTATTCCCTAAGAAATATTTTTAATATCGCTTAGTAAATTAACAGATATCATATTGTTTCAAAAAAACTTTCATAGACCTAGAGATATAACTTAAAAGAAAAAAAAATAATTGAGCATTGGAGTCACCATTGTACGCATATTTAACATATCACGTGTCTAAGAAACGAACAAAGTACTTTACTAAATTATGTTTACTAATCTGAATTTCTTATTTATATTTAATTTAATAACGCCCTCATATGATATAAATAATCAATTAGTTTTAGATTCATGATCTTTTTTTTGTTAAAAAAACCAAAATATATATTTTAAAATATTAGCAAAAAATATATATCATAATTTATTTCATATTTCTTACTCTCTAAGCGGCTCCCGCCAGAAATCAGGAGTATGTACTGGAGGGAAGTGGTAATTATTTTGATATCCATAAGCGTCAAGACCACTCGCACGAAGACTCGCATGCAGCGAATTCTTCATACACTGCAACTGTATGGAAAATCTTACTAATCTTCTAATTTGAATTAGTTGTCAGTCTATACTATAGTAAAATTAAATGTAACTGTGCTTTTGAGGAAACTGTGAAATATATGCTTATATTAATAGCTAAAGAAATTATCATATAAACTATATCTATAAAAAAACTATGATCATTTGTAATAAGTAAATCTAATCCTAGATATAAGAAACTTAATTAAGAAAAATAATATTTCTATAAACGAATCTATACTATTGACTACGCTAAATGCTATTTATTTATTATTAGTTTATCACTAGTACTACATCAAAGAGACAAATTACAAAGAGAAGGAAGCAGGTACGACGGCGCGGAAAGGGAGCAGTGAAATGTATTTAACATAAAATTTAGGCCACTCGCACACATCACGTCAATATTGTCGATTAAAAAATTACTTCTTATGCAATATTCGAACGAAACGATTGTCCCGTCCGCGCCGACATTTGCGGCTTGTTTCTGACGGTACACAGATACGCTCAACGTATAAATTAATTAAACAACGAGATAGCAATGGACCCCGTAAATCATTTTCGGGTGTTCTGGTTATTACCACAACTATTACAGTAGTATAGAACTGATAAGTGTTATCTTAAGTGAAAAGGAATATTTTATGTAGTTTACAGTTATCTTTAAACTTGTTTACTGAGCGTACTGTGCACAGCCTATATTATGACATGGTGGAATTGCCATTGCGATGTTGTAACCCGATCAAAATGCTAATAGTATCGCAATACATATAATTTTCTCTCTCTCTCACGCGAATGTAAAACTAATTTTCAAGCTTTCACAGGTTCCAATCATCTTCCTAGTTAGCTTTTAATAAAATAGTTTGGAACATAAATATGTTTAAAATCGTAAAAGTTGCCGAGGTGGTCGACAATTGCATTTCTCAAATATGATTCGATAGGGAACTACATAATAGATGACGATAGCTTGGCATAATCAATGAATAAATCTCAGTTTTTTATAAGAATCAAAAAAGGTTGTGTTAAATGTGTATCATGTTTGTTCAAAATTATTTAATCACACATAATGAAATCTGTGAAAAATAGTTTTATAATTTTAATTGACTCGATTACTCGAATTATCTTTTAGTTAATAATCACATTTCACATGAATATCTAGATCAGCATTTGTTAGAAGTGAGATATTTTTAGCTTCATGTTCATCATATTAAAAAAAATAAAAGATAAAATGATTTGCTTTCTAGCTCTAATATAGTACTAATATAATTTATTATAATACATTATATTTTTCTTTGCTAATAATACAGTATTAAATACGCGAAATCTATACAAGACCCTACTGATCTAGATATTTTTTGTGGCAATATTCCAATCAGATCGGATGAAGATGTAGCTAGCAATGCTATTAGCATGAACGCGGCTACATCGCTATCGACGTATCGACGTACATGCGCGTGTCGTGCGGCCGCGCCGTCGAACAGTAGGTTGGTGACGCCCGCGCCCCCGAGTACCTCTCTGCGCTGGCGCTCGGCGTCCGCGCGCAGGCGCCGCACCAGCCGCTCCGCCTCCGCCAGCCGCAGGCGCAGCTCCGCGCGGCTCTCCTCGGCCTCCCCGCCCCCACCCGCGCCCACACCACCGCCTGCGGTCACTGTCGCTGGTGCCTCGGGGCGCAGTTCGAGTTCACGCAATTTTCTAAGTGATTTTTAGAGCAGTTTTCGAATTATACTAAATAAAATTTCTACTATAATATTTATGTAATTAATTATTGTTATTTTTATAAAAAAAACATCATAATCATATCTCAAAAACATATTATATTTGTAAATACATTTTTGATTGGTCTAGCAAAATTTAACCCAATCATGAAATCTTTAAGCCTCGAGTACTATAAGATTATATCCAGGAAATTTCTCCAAATCATCATATACAAGAATGATTTAAGTATGTTACATAATCCGATGATGCTGTTATCCTCTTTTTAGGGCTCCGTAGCCAAATGGCGAAAAGCGGGATCCTTATAAATTCAACACGTCTGTCTGTCCGTCAGTCCGTTTGTACACACAACCATTTTATTCTGAAACTCTTAGGATTACACAAATGAAACTTAATAGGTTGATATATTCTATTAAATGCTTTACCATTTTTATACAAAAATATAAAATATATAATATTAAAGGGGGGTTCCCCCTTAATCATACACGGACGGAAGTCCCCATACACGGACTTGAAATTTTTTTTTTATCAAACCTTTACGTGTTAGATGTTTATAGATAATCTTTAAAAATGGCATTGAGGTTCCTAAAACCATTTTTTTTCAAAGTCAATCGTTCCAAATATGAACACTTTCAAAGTGCTAAAATGTGTCCCTCCCCCATCTAACTTTTAAACTACCAGAGTGATGTGTGAAGATTTATATACCTTCAACTTTCAACAAAAATTGGCTTGTACGAGATAAGGTCAGCAGTTTTGAGATATAGCACTTTTTTGGAAACCGCAGATTATAACTTTCTTATTCATACAAATATCACAAAACACTATGAAAAACAAAGCTATTTTTTGTTGGCGAAAAAACCGTAGATATTTTGGCTAGTTGTAGGTAATTTACTACTCTCTATATATTATATCCCTGTTCTATGCTTGCTTCTACGGAACCTTTAATGTGCGAGTCCGACCTGCACTTGGACAATTTTATTTTTAGTAAAGTGTCTTAAACTTAGTGTTAGGTTATGAGAAAAAAAGTAAAATTATTCTTATGTTCTTCCCCAGCACAATGATTTGATTTCTAATATGAATTTCAATCGTAAATAAAAAAAATCATGAAATAATCGACCAAAACTATTATACATTTGGTTTAGTCATATATAATTAGTATAATCCAATTTTACATACTTAAAAGAACGGCAGGGCAGCATATAACACTAATTTAAAAGTAAAATATGCATGACGGTCATACAAGGAAAAGGAGTTTAAAAGCCAGTACAAAGTGGTTTAGATTTACTTTAAATTATCAGTTCCAAGCATGTCATTTTAGATTGCGTGCAAATATAGGTACTTCTAGCGATTGAAGGAAAATCGTGACCATTTAAAGTATTACATGGTCACTACAAGTCCAGTCCCCTTTAAATAGATGTTTACTTTACTTTAATAAAATGTATTTAATTATTTAAACTAAATATTTATAATAATTTTGTCAGATGTTTGCGGTACGCCTTATTTCTAGAAAAGGTTTAAATAAATAAAATCTTTCTTAAAGAAAAAAAGGACTACGAATTAATTGAAAGAAAATTAAGTAAAAAAATATAATAAGAGTCACTTAATTAAAAAATATTTATCTCCAAATGTTTATATTTATTATGATAAAGAATAAAAAATATTTAAAACAAATTATAATGCAATTATAATTGATTCAATGGCTATGTATCCCGCATCTAGCAGCTAGGCAGAGGGAAGTAAATGTTAAGACACTCCGTATCCCACTTACCACCTAATTTTCAGGACATTGCCTGTTGAGTGGTGGAACGCCGAAGAAGACATGAAAATAATTTAATCCCCTAGTGGGAATCGCACCCACAATTTGTGTTGCTGCACCATGACTATAAAATTTATTTTTTATTTTCACACTATATCATCGCACATAGCAGAGTAGGCTGAGGGAACCTGGAAACTTAGTGTTAAGACACTTCATTCCCATTAATACACTTCCGTTTCCCACTTTCCAATTCTGGAGGCATTGCGTCATAATGTTAACGATATATAATACTAACTTACATAAATGTTACAATACATACATATATTATATAACTAATTAATTACAATAAATATAAATCTGTAAATCTAAAATAATAACAAACTCACTCAGCCTGTGCGTCGACAATACGCTGTAGTTGTAAAGCGCGGGCCTCCGCCGCCCGCGCCTCGCCGCGCGCCGCCGCCGCCTCCTTCTCTAAGCGGCTCACTTCTTTTCCTAGTTTTTCCTGTTTTTTTGAAATTTACAAAAGATACTTTTATTTGTAGCTTTTTAATAATTTCTTTTATGGTTATGATAATTTGAAAACATTTTGTTAATTATGATTTTTTAACGTGATAAAACTTATTAATATTTTCATTATTATAACAAAGAACAAAATAAAATCTGGAGTAATCATATGCCTTTATAAAATAAAGATTTATGTCAATAAATACATAAAGACATAATTTAAGTAAAAATTTAAGTAATTAATTCTACTACAATATTCATTTAAAAAAACGTTTTAAAAGTCATTCGCTTTATAAATGTGCAACTGCAAAAATATTGTTTATGTTTTTCACGGGAAATCCCTGCTGATAATTTTATGAGTTTGTAATTTTTTTTAATTTTATCTTTTCATAGGCATAGTTTTTTTTTGCAATGATATCGTAGGAGTTATGTATTTCTTCATTCTCTACTTTTCAAAAGTGACAATATGTACTCAATGAAAAATCCAGCAGTGCTTTTTTAACAACTTCTTTGCAAATTGGACTATGAGAATAATCATCTTAAGTCAAGGTCAATAAGTGTTAAGGTAATGACATTAGTGATTGCAATATTGTGGAGGTTTCTAATACCCGGTAGTATATAGTTTATGCTTATAGCTTCGCAAGCATTTGTTATGATTCATCTCGTTCTAGTGTACTATTACAAATAAAATACCTCATTGCTTTCAGCTGTGTCATCGGTTGTGGGCTGAGCTGGCTTCACCGAGGACTCTTTGTTAAATATAAGTTGAAATTGCAAGTCTGGAAATTAGGAAATATTGAAATATGTTAAAATTAAATTCAAATAAAATTATGTGTGTATGTGATTAATAAATAGATTTTGTTTCTGTGTATAAATCATGCATATAATATTTTATAATTTTCACGCATACTGTATGTTATGCAGGAGAGAATATAGTAAACCACTTGGACTTAAACTTAAATTTGAGTATTGTTCCTTTCAACCAATTTAGAGACATTGTGTGCTTAGTATTCTAGTTTGACATTGCATATTCGATCTGTGATCGTCTGTTTTGTTTTTGAAGGTAAAAAACAAGAATTAAAAGAATATCGTAATTAAAAATTTATAAAAATGAGGCCTGTCGTGGGGAGGGCCATGTCGCACAAGCGTGCGACTGTAATCGCAACCGGTTGTGGGTTCAACCCCATTCGATGAAATATTTAATATTTTCAATTCTTCAATCTGGTAACAAGACAAAGCGTGGCGTTAAGTTCCGCCACACAAAAATGAGAAACGGAAGTGTCCTTATTATATTATATTTATTGCGTAATTTCCGAGAGAGGCTTACAGAGTGCATTAACAATGGAGGCCGACATTTGAGTAATGTATTGTTCTAAACTCGTTAATGTAATATGTTATTGTAAATTACATTCTTTGCACTATATTTCAATAAAAAATATGAGAGATATCCCTTTCTCGTTCTGTTATGTTTTTTGAGAATGAAAGTGCCAAATCGTTTAGTAGTATTTTTGTAGTAATAAGTGTTTACTAACTTAAACACGTTACGAATAGATACCCTACTATACTCTACTTACTATATACCATACTTTTCCAGATATTTTTCCAGATATCCTGTATAAGAACTGCATTGAATACCTCTATTTCTATCTCGCAAAGCTTCGATCTCAGTGTGAAGTCCGCTAAGCATAAGTCGGTGCTGCTCTTGTAGGAAGCGTACACTGTGCTCCAAATGGGCGACACGGGCAGCTGCATCGTTACCAATTATGAATCCACTGCCGTTCGATTCTGGAGGAGATTTCTTCACCTGTAATAATTATCAGGTTTTAATTATTATTTTTATGTATGGAAAATAATTATTAAGTAATGTTATAAATAAGTTTAGTAATTTACTAAGCAGTTGTTTTTCCAACTGGATAATTAAATAAGAATCATAGCTATTTATTATTAAAATGAAAAATTATAAAAACATTGCGCTGTGCGTATAAAAATTTTTTGTACATATTCTGCTTTACCAGAAATAGATGAGATACTAAAATTTGTTCTATAACAATTATCTACGATTTCATTGTTATCAGATACATTCAGCCTTTGTTCTTTGTTATTAGAATGGGCGTTCGTAACTGAAGTTGCATCTTCACGTATTCATAGTCGATAAATTAGTAAGACAAATTAAATATAATATCATAGCATATTTATTACTTTCTTTATAAAAGTACAACGGTATATAACCGTCGTCGACAAGTCGGTGGGAAAACCCCATGGTGTTGAGATATCGATGTGCATTTCCCAGGAGGTCAAAGACCGCTGATAAAGTCTTTGTATTCGAATTTCGAATATTAATTTCAATAGTAAACACTACTAGAACTAATATAAGTAATCTTTATCAAAAATTATTAACTATATGTTTCTGTCACCATAATTAATAATTACATAGAGATATATTTCAAAAAATATATTTATCTAATTTTCTTACTTAAAAGATAGTTCAGGAATTGATTAATGATAAATATTATATTGGACATAACACAAAGATGAAAATAAAATTATCCTACCTGTAACTTAGTAAATGGTGCTGTTGGTACAAGAACTTTCGAAGCCATGGCTAGTCCTAACTCTGCGACACAATCAGCTTGACTTAGTCTACCTTTGTTATGATCTACCTCGGAGCACGCGCGCGCTTGCAATGGAACAGATCCGACATTTGTGCACGGCAAAATAAACTACGACCTTGCCCACTACGCGTAATAATTAAAAATAAAATCGACGATAGAAACACAAATAAACACAGTATATCCTAAACTCGCGATTTTATTTTGAGGTAGTTGCTTTAAGGTCTACGACCGATTCGACCTTGCACTGTTGACCAAAATTGACTTCGAGGAAAGCACTTATTTTCTTAAGAGTAGTTTCATTTTTGGATGGTTTCTGTGAGGTTTTTTCTTATTTCAGCGATACTGTCGGCTACGACAGGTGCATGGGGACGAGAGGGCCTGGGGGGAGGGAGTGCAGGGTATCGATCGCGCCGCCGCGCACCGGTCTCGCGTAACGCTGACTCACGGGATCTGTCTAACCAATTGTGGCGCGATGCCAACAGCATTGATGTGCTATGGCATGTCATCATGAGATTATGCCTTCATTTTATCAATGATATCTGAAGATGAACTTGTATATATGCCTTCACTAATTACGTTTATTTTTTAATTTGAATAAATTTATTACTTATACTTAAATATATTTCAATAAATATGCTCTCACATACCTTTTATTTCAACGTAAAGTATTTAAAGGATAAGTAAATAATCATAAAATAAATTAAAAATATTATGATTGCAGTAAAAACTAAGCGCAAATTATATAGGTACTTGAGCTTAATCTTATATAATATTTTGAGTGAAAGTCGTTGAAAAGTGAAAGATTTTTACATTTTTAAAGTGTCATTCCACACTCAGTAAAGAAAAATAAAACTAAATAAATATTTATTATTCACAAATCATCTATACTACTAAAATGTCCACGTCATGGTTCAATGTAAACACTAAACCTTATTTAGTAGATATAAAACGAATATCATGATAGCATCTAAATGGAAGTAGGACAGCAGCAATCGCTTGACATAATTGCAGTTCCTATTTACAATGTTACTCGTGACTACTACTGTTTGCGTTGAAGAAAATAATGAAAAGTATTTTTTATGTACATTTCAATGCAATATATAAATAACATTTAATTTTTTTCATTATTATGTTTTACTTTCATCATTTCATAGCGTATAACTGTAAACACTGGTTGTGGGTTCGATTACCACTTTTACATCATTTCCTCGCTCTAGTAACAACGCAACACATAGGCGGAATGTGGCGGAACTCACCACATTCCGCCTATACATAATGTCTTAAGAATTGGGAGGAGTGGGTCACGGAACATTTTAACACTAGGTTCCTCTGTCCTATGCGGGAATAAGCAAGAAGCTGCTTTTTTTACATTTCACAAATTAAGTATTTTTTACGATACTCAGTGGACTTTGAATTAACACTGCTTGTCTAGAGCGATGAAACACCCATATGGTAAATATATCATCCAATATTTGTATAATAGGATCGTATATTACCCTATAATCATAGTGTATCTTTCAAACTTATTAAAATTTGGCCATATGGGTGTCACTAAACGAAATTTATACCAATAATACCTAGATTTGTTTTTCTAATCTTTTACAATATTAATAAATGAATAATTACGAAAAAAAAAAACCAAAGTAAATACACTAAAGCACATTTTTTAATCCTTTCGTGTAATTTGATATACTTCGGTACGTTTTATATATTTCTACGATGGTAAAGTAACGGGTATTAATAAAATAATACGTTTGGAGGTTGTCACGTCTCTAAGAAAGGATGTAGTCTCACTTCAAAAGGTAATGCATTATCCATGTTCAACTGAATAGTAATATTAAAAATTAAGTATAGAACATTTTCCTGTGGAAGGTCTTGGTAGCCTCATTATCTTTGTTCAAAACATACTTATATTTGAATAATTCATAAATATTTATAAATGGAACTGTATGATTTCGTACTACTTCTCGTTGCCTATCTTCAGAAAGCGTGAAGAAAAATGTCATCGTGATAACATTTAAAGAACTGACTGAAGTTCCAGCGATAACATCCCGGCCAAAACCTACGAAGGCGGCAATGGATATTGTACAACCACCAGACTTCTTACCAATTCGAGAGCACAAGGACCACTACAAGAACGCCATACTGGAATTCCTTGCAGTTCTGAAAGCTACCAAACAAGTCAAGTTAAGAACGTGCAAGGAAATTATACTTGCTTTTCAAGGTGGATACTCAATTTTGGGAGTAAAACTTAAAGAGGCAGAAGGCGCGATTTACAATAGCGATAGCGGCCAGACCATCGCGGGAAGCATGAAAGGCAATTACATGGCAGCATACAATGCAACATCTGGATTTGTCGAGTTGAATGAAGAAGAGACCAGGAGAACTGGATACCTTAAATTCAACACGCCTGCCAATGATCCCATGGTGGTTACTGCTAAATGTACCAGGATTATGCTGGAGGAAAGAATGCTGGAAATGGCTCTACGCCTCGATAACACTCTGGAATCTACAGCATTTTCTACGTGGAAGGTGCCCAAGATGGTATGGGTAAACGGTGTTCCCGGGTGTGGTAAGACAACGTGGATAGTAAAACAATTTGACATTGCTAGGGATACAGTCGTAACAAGTACGACGGAAGCAGCTAATGAACTTCGAGAGAGGCTCTCGGAACGTATAGGGAACTTGGTTAAAAATAAAATCCGCACTATGTCTTCAATGCTGGTAAACGGAGCACGACGAGAATCAGACAAGTGTAACCGCTTGATAGTCGACGAAGCTTTAATGAACCACTTTGGAGCGATAGTGATGGCAGGAAGAATCTCCGGAGCCGAGGAAATTCTTTTAATTGGAGATGTAAATCAGCTACCCTATATAGACCGAGAGAATCTTTTCGAAATGATTTACCGTAAACCGCCACAACTTTCCATGAACCAAAATTTAGTGTGTACTCACAGAAGTCCCATGGACGTCGCCTACGCCCTGCGAGAGATATATCCTGGTATATACTCGTCTAAGAGGGTAGTACGGTCCCTTTCTATGAAGGATATCAAAATGACACCAGTACCGGGAGATCTAAAATACACACTGTATCTCACATTTACGCAGGAGGAGAAAGAATCTCTGATCGCGCAGGGATGGGGAGGAGAAACAGGCTCGAAGGTGCTGACAATTCATGAGTCTCAGGGTCTGACCAACGCGACCGTTATAGTGGTTAACACTAAATCTACTAGGCTACAGCTGCATGATAGCGTTTCGCACGCCGTCGTAGCAATATCTCGGCACACCGACACCTGCACATACTATAGTGAAGGTAAAGATGACGCGGTCAAAATGTTAATACGGAACGCGACGGAGGTAACGACAAAACGCATTGTGGAATATAATTTAAAGATGGCTTTGAAAGATAGGAACGCAGCGGTCACCTCTTCCACCATAGCGGTCATGCCATCACCCTTATCCTAGTGCAAAATTCCTCACATCTCACATCAAATCAATTATCAATTATTATAAAATTTTAGCATGTACTTATTTATAGTTATGTAATTTAATATATATTGTAATGTGAAAAATTGTTAAATATACATATATAGACATTCGCTTAACCTTAGATCTAAGTAAAATTTTGTAAAATAATGTAAAGTTAAAAATATAATTTTCCTATTATAGGTATTAATTGTATGTAAACGATAATGTAATTAATATATATGATAAGGAAATTAATACATTTAAAAAGGGTACGGACCAAGTGTCTGTAGTGTTAAGAAATAAAATAAATAAAAAAAAAAAAAATAAATAAAAAAAAACATTTAAAGAAAATTGAAAATCGGGCAAATATATCCTTTATAAATATAATATTTTTTTTAACATTTATTTAACATTAATAGCAAATAATTAAGTAAACATCCACCTCTAATTCATGATCCTCGTTTGCGCTAGTAATAGTTAAAATCGCAGTCCGGCTCCACTGAGGAAAATGTCGTGTATTTTGTAAAGTCGGCACCGACGGCGCACCCATGCTGACTGCCGGACGAGTGCTATATAACATCCTTGATAAAGTTTTCAAAAAAGTTTTAATTACCAATATTACATGTCGCACCTATATTTAACGTATTAACTATGCAAATTGTTATATTCTTTGTGAATATATTAATTTTATAAATTTTAAGCTAAAATATTTTATAATGAATAAATGACATATAGAAAACTTATTCATATATAATAGTAATCGTTGAAAATGCCTATTTTATTATTTTCAAAAAAGTTTTGTTGCTTAAATTAGATTTGTCAACCGTTGCCTAGCAACTATATTTTTAGGTTCGGATAGACACACGGTCCATAAATTTTAATAAAATTAGTTAAAAATGTTACTTATTTCAAAACATATTTCGTCCAAATAATTTTTTGCCAAGTTTTAATTGTCTGTATTACAATTTAAATTACCAAAAGGTATTTTAAGATTTACTAATTACTTTCATTTCACAATGATTGTATTTTTCATGGTGCGTTAATTCGTTCATTAGTTTTTTTTTTATTTTTCATTAGGTTCCAAAACTGTCAAACTGTTTCGAATTTCGATATAAGCATTGAAAAAGAAATTGATCTTACTATTTATTTTGTAATATATACTTTGTAATTTAAACTATACACTTTATTATATTTGTTTGAAATGGATACTTGTGTTAGAGGATTTTCGTTTATGCCTCAAATAAAAGTAGAAACTGGCGAATTAAAAGTAAGTTAAAAGTTATTGGTAATTATTATAGTCGTATAGTATAAATTACATTAAATAATAAGAAAATAATGTATTTCTCAAGTACGTCGGAAAAGAAGATTTAGAAAAGACTTGGAAAATCACGAGAAGAGAGCGTCTCAAAAAGCAAGAAGAAAAAATATGGGAAGAGTTTATAATGGAGCAAGATATCGTTCGGAAAGTGAGTCAAGGTAAATATAACTTATCAGTAAAATTTATTTGTATATAACTTATTAGTAAAAGTTATTTCTCTATTAAATATAATTTTCCTACTTATTTTGAATTTCAGATGATCCTTATCAGTTCTTAGATCAAGTGTCTGAGGAATGTATAAAGGAACTGTTGGATTTGGAACTGCAGAAAATGAAGCAAGAAGCACTTGAAGATCAGATTCAAGTAAATAAAGTTTTTTTTGCTTTTATATGAAAAAATATGTCTTTTAGCTGATATGCTTAAATATAAAATAATTTAACAAATGATACTAAAGTATATTGAAAATTTTTGCCTTTCGCATTTTTTAAATAATTCGCATTTGCATCTTAAAAATATGATTTATAATAATATTTTTATATAACAAACTTATTATTATGGTGAAAATGGAAATTATTTTCATTTCCTCTTAGATATTAAGACAACTAACTCATTTTCTTAAATTCATATCATCATCTTATAAATTAGGTAGTGCATGAGCAATCAAATGTGTTAAAACGCTTAGTTCTCTTCACCTACCTTTATGCATGTGGTATAAAATGTAAATAAATAAAAAATAATTGGTTTTTAAAGGAAACAAAAGAACAATCACTAAATAATACAACAGATAATCAACATATAGTAACATTTATCAACAATGAAGATCAAGAATGCACAATGTTTCAAGTGTTTGATGATGATAAAGATGATGAGATATCAGGTAAGCAGTCATTTTAGTACTGAAAGAGGACCATTAGGCTTACAAAGATATATGTAAATGTATATATAGTAAATATATGGGATCTGTTTAAAGACTTTAATTTAAAATGCTTAAAAAAATGAGACTCATTAAGTAAAAAAACTTTCTATGACAGACAGAAGTTTCTTTTAATTTCTTTCATAATATTGTGTTTAAAAGACAGGCGCGACAATTATTCTTAAAATATATACACTTAAATATTGATTATTAATTTAACTTTAATTTTTACTATAAATTTCTTGCATATATTCATTAGACATAACATTAAAAAAATAGTGTTAAACTGTGTTCCGCACACTGTTTAATTTTTGTCATTATTGAGACTTAACAAGCAAGGAAATGAAAACCATAAACTTTCACATAGACACCACAAGACAATGACGTCAAAATATAGGTATTTCTGTTTTGTTTTAAATATAAAGGTCCTGAAGAAGAAGCTCTGAATGATTCAATAAATAGTCCACCGTGCACTGTTAGAGAGAGACAGGAAGAAACACAGGAAAGTACTTCTAATAACCTATCGAGACAACCCAGCACTGAGAAAATATGTTGTAAGTTTAAGTTAGCTTTTTAAAATTATATAACTGATTTAGAGTGAAAACCTGCTAGATCATTTTTTTTTCATTATGTACATTTTTATACTATGCGAAAAGTATAAAGTGCGAGTTGAGTAGCGGAACACAATGCCGCGTTATAAAAGCTATTTTTTTTCTATAATAAACAGAAATTAGGAAATAAAACAACTTGCTGCTGTTTTCTTTTAATCTAACTTATGAAATTCTAGAAATAAAAATAAAGCAAATTAATTTTGATGTGGTAATATAATGCGGTCATTATGTTTTTATATATATTTTTTCAGGCAAATCATCATCAGAAAATGTAACTAATTTAATAGAAAACAGTATATATTGTGCAAAAGTGAAGGAACTGAGGATGAAGATAAACGATGAATTGATTAATATTACGTAAATATATATATTTTTTAATTATATATTAATACATCTTATTTGTTACGAATATAATATCAAATGAACGTGAAACTATTATTTTAATAACAATTTTTGTTATAATATTTATGAAAAATTATGTTTCAAATCTTGAAATTGATGACAAAACCTAACGCCGCACTTTGTCTAACTAGAATGAAAAATTTATATGAACATTTGCAACCATCGCATATACTTATGTATATAATACGTAGTTACACGTTTCTTAATTGCTACAATATATAAAAAATAAATATATTATTGGAATAGTGTAAACATGTTTTTTTAGTTTCGCGCTGTTTCCCGTACGCAGCGGCGTAGGCAGACCCTACAGGGTACCTAGTCTTAAGATACTCTAATCCTCATTAAGATATTTTAGTTCGTCACTTCCCGGGAAATTTTTGAGACATTGCGTGTTGAGTGGCAGAATCTAAACACTGCTCTTTGCTTACCAGAGCGACGAAAAGAAAATATTAAATATTTCATTCCTCCTAGTGGAATCGAACCCAAAATTGTCACGATTGCGCCGGACATTTATGATTTTTATAATTTTCAGAAACATTTTAGAAAATCAAAATCTATCAAACATAGACCCATGTGATGTACTAAAAATGATGAAACACTCAAGTGAATTCAGTTGTAGGTACAATAGAGTACATTTGTATCAATTGCAGAGACAGGTGATTACATGACTATTTTATATACTTTGTTATTGTTATTTTATTTCTTTTTATAAAGTATTTTGATGATAGAATTATTCACAGCGTCTCATTGCAAAGGCGATGGTGTTGGGTTCATCTATTACATTATACAGAGTGTATAAAAAACAGTATCTTTTTTTTATTCTAAACCAAAAAAAGTATTATTAAAAAATCATTGTTTCACTAAAGTTTTTTTTCGTATATTTATTGTTATTTAAATTACCCATATAAATAATTATTTATAATTTACAGATGGTGGACATTGATCGTAATTCCAATATGGTGTTGCCGTTCGCGCAGAGAACTCATCATCAAGCCCAATTAGTGAGGATTACATCACTACATAATAATATTTTACATGCTGTACAAGTTAGTATTTATTTGTTTATATTCTAGATTTTTATTTTTTTGAAGGATTGGGGATTTTAAACCTATTATGATATCGTTAAAAAAATATTGACCTTTATTGTGGTAAAATGTAATTTATGTATTATTGTAATATTATTAAATAATAGCGATATTACTATGTGCGAGCGGTATCGATACCCACATCGCATCTCCACTCATATCAATCTGCGAGTCATTCGTCGTTCGGAAAGTTGATTGGCATTGATACTGTGATTTTGTTCTATTTTATATTGTATTTAAAAATAAAATCATCTTGACGCTGTAGACCATATACAGCTGGGTAGGCGGTGGAACCCAGTGTTAAGACACTCCGTTCTCCTCTTTCCACCAAATTCTGGAAGCAACGCGTGTTGAGTAGCGAAACTCAACACCGCGCTTTGCTCAAAGCAAACACCAGAGCGAAGAAATGAAAATGTAAATTTCAATAAATATTTAATGTCCTGGAGTGGGGATCGAACTCACAACCAATCACACTTTGTGGCCCTGCACCACGACTGGCCTCAATTTATTACATTTGTCGTGTCATTTTATGTTTGAAAAATAATGATTGTGAAATAGTTAATAATTTTGTATTTCTTTTTGATTAAAGTGATATATTGTTAATTTAGGGTTAATATTAAGGGTAGTTTAAAATGAATGTTTTTTTAGCTTTACGCTATATCCCACGATTTGATCCCATATTGCGTGTTAAACATCTAACGTGACCATTTCTGGCGGAAAGCAGAGAGTGGCTTAATACTAGTTTGTCTCTGCTTATCCTCCTATGTGCGAGATACAGCGTGAGGCTGAAAAAATTAAAATATATGTTACTATGTTGCTCTCGTAAAATAAAAAATGATTTAAAATGGTCATGGATGGTACTTTTTAATTTTACTAAAAATTGTCAACAAAATAACCCTAAATTAAAGCACTTTTATACTTCAGTTTTTGAATTTAATCAACAGAAGATGGTGCATTTATTGTTTTTATATGGTGAGGGACTTTTTATGCGCGCACCGACGGTAAATTAGGTTTAGATAAAGATCAAATTCAGGTTCAAATTAGATTCAGATCAGGTTCAGACTTAGATTCATCCAATTTATATTTATATTTCAATCACCGTTATTCGTCCGAATTCATTCAATAAATGTTATATCTTTATATAATAGTTATTTCTTTAAATTGTTCTAGGTATTATTAAAATCCTTCCAACAAACACCCTGTATAGGTGATGCTTCAGAATTAGTGAGAGGATTGATAAGAACATTACGAGAGTCAAAAGATTGCATGGGACTTGTGGAAAGTTCCAATATGTTTGATGATGTAAGTTGTGTTTTTTTTTTATTATTTTCACGTTGTACGAGTATATCGCATATAGCAGGGTAGGCAGAGGTAATCTGGTGCCAAAACACTCCGTTCCCTATGCACCGCTCAATTTACGAGACATTGCGGTCTGGAAATTTGTTGAGTGGCGGAACTCAACGCGGTGCTTTGTTTTGTTGTGCCATTTATTAAATATTTTTAAAAATAATAATTGTCAAAGTAAATTCAAATATTTTATTTATTAATAGAAACTCATACAGTTTTCATGAAGAAATACATGTTTATTATGTATTTAATTATTATTATCGTGATATATTTTCAGACAATCGAGGAGACATGTGTAAAATTAGAAGAAACTTTAAATGAATATACAACTAAGATGTCGGATTTTTTAAACAATGTAGACAGTACGGTAATAATAATAATATTTATTATTAATGATTATTATATTTTTTAATGGTTAATAAGAAATATATATATATATATTTTTTTTTAATATAGCCAGATTGGCTTTTTAATTCATCACAATATAATATATATTTTTCATTCATTTAAAAATCTTAGACAATATTTTACAAAAATACATTAATTTCAGAGTGCCTCCTCAAAAAAATCAAACAATACTAAAGGCAAAGATAAGTCTGGTAGTTGGACTAAACCTGATAGTAAATCGTGTATGTATTACTTTTGTTGACTTGCTCTTCTTAATCGCAGTGAAACTCGTGTAACTAAATGCGACGGTTGCGGGTTCGATTCCCACTCGGAGAAGTGAACTATTCAATATTTCCTTTTCATCGATCTGGTAACTAGACAAAGTGTCTTAACACTATATTAGGTCCATCTTCCTAAGCTGCTAGAAACCAGTCAAATCGACGGCTGCAAGCCAAGATTCGAGTACCGCAGGGAAACGCCTATTGCTGTCGGCATCCTCACAAGCAATCTATTACACAATGTATCTTAATCGGACCGAAAATTTAATATGGAGTGTTTTAACACTTTGTTTCCTTTACAAACTCTGTTACATGCGGGATACGGCGTGAAACTAAAATACATATTTAAATATATACATGTTATTCATATTTTTTCAGTTAAAAACGCTGAAACCCGTCTTTCTATGTATTCCTTAGAAACAATGCGAGTTACTTTGAATCCTAAACCTTCTAAATGTAAAGATAGTTCCAGGTTAGTAAAAATATTATGATTATTATTACTTTTTCTTATTATGGCTTTAGTAGAGTGTTAAAAAAAGACTTAGGCCTTATATAATTGGGATATGTGTATGGTTGTGGGTTCGATTCACGTTTGTGCGATCAAGAGATTTTAATTTCTAAAAATAAAATTTTATACTTACATTTTTTTTAGCTCTTCATCTAAAATATCAAACATGAAATCTAAAGATACTGAAAAAGTGGAATCTGGAACACCAAAGAAGACTCCAAGGTACATACATTATTATATGTAATTCTTAAAAGTATTAATTAGGGCCATCATGTCGCAGTGCCACAGCTTTTGGCTGTAAACACGACGGCGGTGTGTTCGATTTCCACTCAGGAAATGAGTTAATTTCATTTCTAGCTCTGGTAAAAAAGACAAAACACAGCGTTGAATACAGCTACTCAACAAGCCTCGAATGTTGGAGTAAAGTGTCGTAATACTAGGTTCCCTGTGCCTACTCTACAGAGTAAAAAAGCTATTTAATGTATTTATTAAAAATATTATTATTTGCGATATATTTACATTTATTTTCTTTTTACAGGAAACGTCGACCATTAATGCGTGGTTCAACATCGACAAGAGAGAGGATGCCGTGCGAACAAGACGTACATACATTAGTGGAAGTTATTGCTGTAAGTTGTTTAAATTATTTTTTTGTTAGCTTAACGATGCGTCTTTTATATAGCATAGTAGGCAAAGGGAACCTAGTGTGAAGACACTGCGTTTCCCACGCACGGCTATTCTTGAGCAAAGAAGTTACCCCAAGTGGGAGTCGAACACAACGTTGTGTTTACGTTAGTTTCACTGCACCCCAATTACAGTACATTTTTATTATTACTTTTAATATTATTTTTATAGATACCAATTTGCTTAATACTATTTTTACTAAAACCGTAGCGTTTGGCGCTCCGTTCTCTCTGACTACCCCGCAAGGGATAAAGCGTGAAGCTAAGTTAAGTTTAAGTTAAGTATAAATATAGAAATACCGGTTACTACAATGTGAGTGATGTAATTGAATGCTATATTTTTATAAAAATAATTATATATATTGAGGGAATCGAACCCACAACCACAATGTATATAAATATATAATAGTAGGATGCTTTAAAAATAAGCTACGATGCTTTTTGATAAATATAACATTAAAAAAATGGCAACATTGTAGTACAATTTCTTCAGTTCCTACATTTTGCAACAAAAAATAGCTGCCCAGTGATAATTCCCCAAAATAGAAATCGAACCTACAGCCGTCGTGTGTAATTTGACACTAACTGACCACAATATATTACTAGTTAATTTAGAACAATTTATTAATCACATTCAAACATTACAGTGCACTTCAAGCCACAATGATATTAATAAATCACCACCGAAAACAAAACTGACACCAAGAACGCCAAAATCCAATAGAAAATCAACAAAAACTAAAAATAATGCACATAAAACTTCAAATAATAATAAAATTACCAAAGAAGATTCTAAAACAAATGAATCTACAAAAATGGATAGTTCTAGAAGTAATAAAGAGAAAGATAAAGAAACAAAGAAAGATATAGAAGATGGGAGTTTATGTACTAATGAAAAAGATAGCAATATAAAGGAGTTAAATAGTGAAGAAATGAGATGTAGTCAAAGTAAGAAAGAAGATAGGAGTAAGGTAAGTTTTTTTAGTTTCACGCTGCATCCCGCACATGGTAGGGCAGGCAGATGGAACCTGGGAGTCAAGGGTTAAGATACTATTTTTTCCCATTGAAATAAATACGTTCCCACATTCAGCCCGAATTCTTGAGGTTGTTGAGTGGCGGATCTCGGCGTAGCCTCGTTATCAGAGCAAGGAATCAAAAATATTAAATATGTCACTCTCTTGAGTGGGAATTGAACCCACAACCATCACGTTTCCAGTCGCGTTACAGTTGTGCACCTGGGCCATAAGTCCACAACGTCCTTAAATATTTATATTTTAAGAAAAGTGAAAAGTGAAAGTTGTCTTATGTAGCCGAAAATGGTGGCTTGTCATTTTTGGCCGACTGTCAAAAAGAAGGTGGTTCTGTAATTGACAACTAAATATTTTTTATTTATTTTTACTAATATCACAAAGCGGAAGAGTTTGTGTATTTTTAAATGTTAAGATTTTTTGTTTAAACGTTAAGATTTCTGGAACTACTGGTCAGATTTACTTTTTTTGTTTTATCTGAGAGCTACATACATTCCACAGGAGAGCTATAGGCTATATAACATTACAGTTTAATTCTTAGTTAGCCTTAAATAATGAAATAAGATTAATTAGTACGCCATCGTATTGCTTTAGCCGCGTGCGCTGTAGAAATAGTTAAATATATAACACATTTTCACAAAGGGAAAATAAATATGTACTTGACACTGTAGTAAACACTATTACTAACAACACTACTATAATGAATTGAATTTCAGAGAACTTATTCTTACTTAGAACTTAGATTTACTTACAACTCTCTCTCTAGAATCTCTCTAGAACTCGAGGGAAAGTGGGAAATGGAGTGTCTTAACACTAGGTTCCCTCCGTCTACCCTGTTGTGTGCGAGATACAGAGTGAAGTTAATTTGATTTGATTTATACAGGTTGGAAGAGGCAGCGCTCCTCTTACGCAAATAGCAAATAGGGTAAAATATTTCAAACCCATACTAAAGAAATTAATCAAGATAACTCAACAGTTCAGATGTAGGATTTTTTTTTTCATTTCACGATGTTTATCCGTACCCGTATTTCGTGTGACGCAGTTAAGCATACATACCAATAACATAAGCACATACTACTACAAAAATACTATTAAAGGTTAAACAACTTTGAACTTTGCCGCCAATATCTACGATTCGATTTTGGAATGAGGCGTATGCAGCGGGTTTCCCTTTGATAGGTTTATGTGTGCGTGCGTCGTTCTTGACAAATGGCGTTTTATTTTAAAACGACAATTTTATTATTTATTTTGTTTAAAAAAATCACTTATTCATTTTTGGGAAAAAAAAATTAATTGTATTATGCTTTTAGGGAGTAGTTAAAACAATAGTTTCATATCATATTAATTTATTTAATTAGGTATGATGTTAAATAAAAACTCAAATTTGATAAAAAAAAAACATGTTTTATTGAAGATATATGTCACAAAGCTTTCAATAGTGAACAGTACTTAATCTTTAAAAAAGCCCAGGCGTTTAACTTAGTTTATTTTAATAAATAATTTTATTTTAAATATGTGGGTACTTATATTATTTACAAAGAATATATGTCTTTGTTTAAAGCAAAGCTTTTTTTATTATAAATATTGTTAGAAATAATTATTTTTATATAATTTATTTTGGTAGTTTCTATATCTTGCATGACTTACTTTTTTTATACTATATAGAGCGTGTTGAAAAATGGCAAATTTATGTTTTTATTTCTTTGAGAAAAAATGATTTTCTAGAAATATAATAGTAAAAAGAGCATTAAAATGTGTTTGACTACATGTTGTCCTAAAAATATAGTATTCATATTTGTTTTATATATTGAATTTAATTTTATATGAACTTATCATAAGAATTTATTTCTTTTATATCTGAAATTACAGGCTTTTTATCAAAAATATGTTTTTTTTTCTATATATTTACATATTATAATCTGCTTTATGGGCCGGCTGTCATAAGTGCACTTTGGATATCGATGGGTGATTATTAAATTATGTTTCATAATAAATAATATATGTATGCATGTTTGTTTGTTTGTGTCAGTTTATGCGCATTTGCCGCACAGTGGCTTGTTGTCCAACACTGAGAATGTAGAGTCGGTGACTGGGTTTCTGCATTTCTGAAATGGAGAGTAATTTTTGGTTAATTATATTATAGTAATTTTTGGAAAAATATTTTATATTAATTTACCAATTTCAGTACACGTTCAGTGTAGTTAATGTTTTTTTGAAATATTTTATATTTTTGTTCACAAATAAAAGGAAGAGACCCAAATGATAAATTAGTTAGTCTTTGTTTTTTGTTTACATTTTAATAATTAACTTAAGCTTAGAGATTATTTGAACTTTTAAAAACTGTACTGAGTTAATAATATTTTCTCTCTTTCGATTGCTATGGTAAACAGAACATTTTAATTTATTTATGAGCACATATATTTCGTGTCTCATTCGAATATTTTTTACAATCTACTCAAGGACGGAATTTCTTAAACGCTCCATCCTCATTTTTCGACCTATTACATTACAGTATTGGAAGGCGGTATCAACGGCTACACGGGCGGTAACAGCACACTGTCCTACCAAATCAAAGGAATATTATTTAATGCCTCTATAAAGTATTACAACTTCCACGTGCCTTATACTGTCTCACTTTTACTTTCATCTTCACGCTGTATCCTGCATACAGCAGGTTAGGCAGAGGGAACCTTGTATCCAGTGACTTCATTTCAAACCTTCCGCCCAATGTTAGTGTTGAGTGGCGGAACTCAACACAGCGCTTTGTTTTCTTACTTACTTAGAGTCAGGTAATGAACGACAATAAATGATTATTAAATACAAAAATCAATTTAATACTAACGGTGCAAGTAAAACATTCGCGATGCCACTTATTGTCCAAAGCGATGATAGCCTTGTCCACTATGGGCGAGCCGCAGCCCGCGCACCTCGCCGCGAACTTGTCCGCGTAGCACGACGAGCAGTAGGGGCGGCCGGCCTGAAACAAATGTATCATATAGATATATTAAATAAATATACTGAATCACATTAGTTTCACTCTGTATCCCGCACATAGCAGGGTAGGTAGAGGGAACCTAGTATTGAGACACTCCATTTCCTACTTTACCCGATATTTTCGGCTAATTGTGTGCTGAGTGGCGGAACTCACCGCTGCGTTTGTTTTTTGTTACGAGAGCGAGGAAATTAAAAAATAAATATAATCATTCCTTGAGTGTGATTACAATATTAAATACTAAAACTCACTAAGACTAATGTAAATTTGTTATCTGAAAGAAATCGGTATTCTAGCGATAAGGTCACCTTGTACATTTCTTTTCGCTAGTGATTTCTTTTTTGTATATTATTTATGAGTACAAATATAAACATACCTGTTCCATGAACCCGCCACCACCTAGCTCCTTCCTACATCCGCCGCACACGAAGTGGTGGGCGTGCCATGATACACCCAACGCTTGGATTACGCGCTGAAATTAATATAAAATGGGGCTTAATATTTATAATTGATAGGATTTAGACTTAAGTCTATATTTAGTTTAAGCAAATACTGCTTTTGCGGGATTGCAGAAAGAACTTGATAGTAATAATTTTATGTTTGCCACCTGAATTAGAGGCGACTCTCTCTTTGTTCTATGAGAACAGGGGAGAAATGAGAAACATTTTAATAAAATAGGCATTGATGCAAAGGGCGGCGTAGATTTCCGCCAAAGATGTCACAATACCTCTAGAAATCGGCGATTCTTAGTACTAGATTTCCAGGTCCCCTCTGCCTATCCTGTTAAGTGCGGTATACAGCATCAAGTTGGAAAAAAAAGGCAATGCCGGGAGGAGTTCTAGAACTAACGCGTTTTTCAGTCTAATATTGTCCCTCTGCTGCACAATGACGATATATTAATGTAACTAAGATCGTAGCCTTTACTTATTTACTAATAATATTTTTAAATAGGTATTATGGGTATACCTATCTATTACCTATGAATGTATAGACGAGATGACATTTTGTAGAAATGTTTAAATGCATTTAATAAGATGAAATTTGAATCTGCGGTATTAGAATAACGTAACGGTTTCAGAATTTTTTTTATATCATAATCAAAAATATATAAACAATCTAATTATAAAAAAAATGGCGACTCAGTATCTTTATCTCCAATATGAATCTTGAATAAAAATAGACCAAAAATAAATCTTAATATAATTTAATTTTGCGCTTCATTCCGGTCTGGAGGCGGAACAACGCATTAAATTAAAGCTAAGGGGCATTCGTTCCGCAAATAGCGCTATTGTTTCTCCGATGACATCATATTGCTTGTGAAAAATACATGTAGTGTAGGTACCTATACTGTGTGAGTATGCGCCTGCGCATGACACTCTTGTCTCTTAATCGTTTTAACACTGGAGTGGATTTATTATGTAATATCAATTTGTCAAATTGATATTACATAATAAATCCGTGAGGCCAGTCGTGGCGCAGCGGCATGAGGTGTTACTATAAAACCGACTGGTTGTGGGTTCGATCCCCACTCGAGGAGATGAAATATTTATTTAAATTTATATTTCCATTTCTTCGCTCTGGTGTCGAGCGTCTTAACACTAGGTTCCCTCTGCCTACCCTGCTGTGTATGGGATAGAGCGTGAAGCTAAAAAAAACCAATTTGTTTGAGTAAAAAATGCTGCTTCAAGCTTCTTGCCGCATAGTAGGGTAGACAGCCTAGCTGATCTTGCTAAACCTATCTTGCTAAACCTGTCAAAACGAGAGATGTGAAACATTGTGTGTTGAACGACGGAACTCAACGTCTTGTTTTGTTAGTGATTCGTGATTTACCAGAGTGGAAAAATGAGAAAAAAAAATAACTGCCGTTATGGGAATAGAACCCACAATCATCGCGATTGTAGTCAGATGTTGTCCCACTGTGCCACCATATCATTTAATAGATATATTTCTACAAATTGAACCATAGAATCTACTAATTGCATATATAGAAAGAATCTTCATCAGAAAGTAAGCAGGTACATAAGTAGGTATATATTGTCATAAAATTCGAATTTCGAGAAAACAATGAAAAGGATCTTTGTTTTTTTTTAAAGTTATAAATAGTAATAAAAAATATATTATATAGTGTTTTTAAAAGTTCTTATAACATAAATGAAATGGTTTTGTCTACAATTTATTATTTAATATATTATTTTATATTATAGTATCTTAATTATAAACATTTTAATATTGGCGCTAGCTTCACTTTAAACATAGTGGCATGCAAAAGAAAATCTTACTGATTTTCTTACAATATCGTAATAACGAAGTGTTAACGATAATAATAGAGTTGTTAATTCTATTTTAGTGTGTTTCGTTTTCGTTATTTGTTCTCAACTACACGGTGGACTTTACAAGTCTTAAAGAAAACGACACGTGCACTTGAAAACGTATCAATTAACGTTTTGCTAACATTAAATTTATACCAATGTGAAACGCGGCGGATGTGGATTCGATTCAGGCTTGGAGAGTAACTAATTTTCATTTCTCTGGTAACACCCACTTAACACGGAATGGCTTGGAAATTGTATGGAAAGTGGGAAACGGAGTGTCTTAGCACTAGGTTCCCTCTGCCATCCCTGCTATATTCGAGATACAGCGTAAAGAAAAAAAACATAAATGATTATTACATTTCAATCGATATTGAACCAACGACTTTAATATTTGCAGATAGAGGTGTAGAGTAATCTTTACTGATATAACAAAGTAAAGATTGTTTAATAGTCAGGTGTCAATACGATTGTTTTCTAATTTAAACACGTCGGTGACACTCGCGTTTTTAGGGTTCCGCAAATCCTGTGCATTTTTTAATTGGGGTTATCTGAGATAGATATGATGTAACTTAGTATTTTTCTATTAAATAAGACAGTTTTGCGAGCAAAATCAATTGAAGTCCAATAGATTTAAATTAGATTTATTAAGTGTATTATACACGTAATAAATAATATTTTAGTAGTATCTATCGAGATAGCCATACTAAAATAATCAACTAAATTATAATATTTAAAGCAGGTGAAGCCGTGCTAGTAACTATAAAGAGAGAATTTGATTCCGATCATACCTAAATATCTTTTTAGTTAAATAAACCCGTATAACCTAATAAACAATATATGAAACCGGAAATATTTTGTTTCAATAGTCTTTAAAATGATTATAAATAAAGAATAAATATCAACAAAGCTACAGAACCATCCATAAACGAATGAGTTTCGATAATAACCGTTTTTTTAAACCAGTCGTGGCAGTTTGAGGCCACTAAGTGTGACTGTAAAACCGACTGGTTGTGGGTTCGATCCCCGCTCGAGGAGATGAAATATTTACTTAAATTTATATTTCCATTTCTTCGCTCTGGTGTCGAGGTTAAGCGCGGCGTTGAGTTCTGCCACTCAACACGCAATGCCTCCAGAATTCGGCAGAAAGTGGGGAACGGAGTGTCTTAACACTAGGTTCCCTCTGCCTACCCTGCTGTGTGCGGGATACAGCGTGAAGCTGATTTTTTGATTTTTTAAACCAACAGTTGACACCTCAGTATGAATCATTATTGTCAGTCGAACTAGTCAAGGTCGGTTAATAATAACTCTGGTTTAACGCTACTAGTTAATTACATTGAGGTTTGCCTTTTGTGTTTGTTTTATTAGCTTTAGTGAAATCTTTTTGAATGCATGGCGATTATGGTGTACGATGATTGGCACAGCCTCCGATAGTAAACGCGACGGTAGTCGATTTAATTCCTACTCGGATTAGTGAATTATTTATATCACCGGGCTCTGGTGACAAAACAAAACGTGGCGTTGAGTTTCGCCATATAACACGTAATGTCTCGAATATTATGCGAGACAAGGGGAATAAGAGAGTCTTACTTAACACTAAGTTCCCTTGCCTATACGATTTAGATTATTAATATTATAGTATTCGAAATTTTTGGTTTCCTTGCTTAATAATACATATGTACATCTATTGTCTATTGATAATATTATAGTAATTCCGGTTTATTTATAAATACATGATGATGGTCATTAATTTCGATTACTATAACGGATAGAGCAATTTAGTGGTCGCGCCTTTCAAGGATATCTTTGAATAGCAACAAGTAGTCATCAAAAATTAATTATATTTCTTCCTTGCCCCTGCTATACTGCTATTGATTAATAGTCGGAACCGTAGCAAAAAACCGGTTTTTTACGTGTTGACTGCTTCTTTCTTAAAACGGCCTAACTCATGTTTTTGTAAAATAAATTCAATTTTGTAAATTATAAAGACTTGGAAATATACTACTATTATAAAGCTGAATAGTTTAGTTGTCTGATCACACTAATCTTAGTATTTACTAATTCGAATTGAAAAAATATTTTTGTGTGAAATATTTAATTTATCGAGTAAGACTATAGATAATATTGCAATACGTTATTATATTAAAAATGTCATTTCATACAACACATAACAGGAACAGTTCGATTAGATACACCTTATATTGATTAATTAAAATAAAAAATCTTCACGCCGTATCACGCACACGTCAGGTTAGGCAGAGGGAACCTAGTATTAATACACTCCGTTCCCAATTTTCCGTCGAATTCTGGAGGCGTTTCGTGTGAAGTGGCGGAATTCATCGCCTCACGCACTTATGCCCTTGCTCCACGAACGGCCTCATATATTGATTAATCTTATAAATCAATTAGGTATATATCGTATTCAACAACGTCGATTAGGCAATAACTAGTCTTAATTCAGAACGCATCAATTTGCATCATTAAATAAAAATCTTGTAAACTTTATAAAAATTATAAGTTATTTCATTTCTCCACAGGCTGGTGTTAAATTATTGGCTTTTTAGCGAGTGGGTAGTTCAAAAATTTTGTAAGTCGTAGCGACCGCTGTATTTGGTCAACCTTACGTCACCTAATGACAATGAGTTTTGTGTCATTTTCTCCGAATATTATCCACTTAGTCACTTTTGTCGGTTGGCTCGAGACACTGATCCTAAATGCTCAATAGTGCGATTTGGCATCACTTTTTTTTAGTAAAACAAGGGAACGTGTGCAAAAGGTGTACGTGATGGGGCAATTTGCATATAATATATTTTTTTATTTTTTTTTTGCTCTTTTCCGTATGTAGCAGGGATGGCGGAGGGAATCTAAAGTTGGCCATTCCGTTTTCTGCTTTGGTGGTGAGTGACGGAGCTTAACGCCGCAGTATATATTAGTTATCTTATTAAATCTTAATCATTTTATAATAATTGTATTACAACGTCTGTTAAAAGTTTACGACAATATAGTTAATGTATTTCTAACTTAGTTAATTATTTCTGTTTTTTACCTAACAATACGTGAGCTGTGTGAAAACGAAACTTAAGTCTTTTTTTTTTAAGAAATTTGTAAATTATGCAATTCTCTCCTAACTCTACCTGTCCATTGATTTCAATTAAACCGCAAACAAACTCTTTATAGGTACATAAGCGTCGGCGCATCAGTGTTACACTGTCTACCCTCATTTGGTATTCCATTAGGAAAAACGAGAATGCATTTACTAATATATATCGAGGTCTAATAGTGCTTACGTGATCGGGCTTGTAATATTATAGGAACAATTGTATTACTCTATAGTGCTCATAGAAGTCAATATAAGGAAATGTTTTATAGGAAAAATGATGATTTCCAAGAACACATTGCGTATTGTATCAAATATAGTGTCAGTCAAAGTCAAATATAGTAATATGTTTTTAGTCATTCGTTAACTTCTATTTTCAAATAAGATGACTTATTTGAAAATAGAAGTTAACGAATTAGACTTTTAGGGTAAGAGTTATATAACGTTTATTAAATTTTTCGACACTAAAAAAAATTTAAAAAACGGAGAAAACGTAATGGTAAAATGGTGGAAAACGTAATACGAAAAGTGCAGGTTCTATTCTCGCTAGATTAAAAATTATACGCTATATAAAATACTATAAGGATTAATTGAGTCTACCTTTCGAATGACATTATAATATGCGATCATCTGAATTGTGGGGTTTAACATATTACTTTTTTTCCACAAAATACAAATTTAATACATATGAAACAAAAATTTGTTTATATTAAATTAATTAAAAAATTTGATTATAGGTACATATGTATGTATAATATATAACTTTCATATTACTAAATAGAGATAATTTGAAAACTTTTACAGGGTTGTCACCATGTTGCATGCATGCTTTGCATGATGTCTAATAAAATAAGCTTCACTCAGTATGCCTCATACGAGGGTAGGCAGGGATAGTATTTAGTGTCAAGATACTCCGTTCTTCAACTTGCGTTGGTCCGAACAAACCCACGACCATTACGTTTGCATTTAGGCTGTCTAACTAACTTAACAGTAGACAACTAGACCTAAATAAAAAACTGAACTAAGTTCTAGATCTAAATAAAGTATTAAATTAGGTACTCACATCTGTAATGGGCTCCCCGCATCCGTGGCACCTCGGGCTGTGGTACTGCGTGTAGCACAGCACGCAGTGTACGTTGCCGTCGTGCTGGTGGAACTTAGCGCCGTCTATCGGCTTGTGGCATGTTTTGCATGTGAAATGCTCTGGATGCCATTTCTTGTTGAGCGCTGTTACTATCTGTGGAGAAGATACGTTTTTTTATTAGTTCATCATCCTTCTTTAATTTTTTTTAACTTAACGGTGTATCCCGCATCGCTATATGCCGATAAGCAAAGGAGACCTAGTCTTAATACACTCTGGTCCCTACGCACTGTCGAATTTTTGAGAAATTGCTTTTTGGATAGTGTAACTCAACTCTGCGTTTAACATTCTATATTTTTAACATTTTGAAATATTATTTCACATTAAAGGAAAAAATAAATAGAGTTTTAGAAAACGTATAAGGCCGGTCGTGGCGCAGAGGCACAAAGTGTGACTGTAAAATCGACTGGTCATGGGTTCGATCCCCACTCGAAATATTTATTTACATTTATATTTTCATTTCTTCGCTCTGGTGTCGAGGCAAAGCGCGGCGTTGAGTTTCGCTACTCAGCACACAACGCCTCCAGAATTCGGCGGAAAGTCGGTAACGGAGTGTCTTAACACTAGGTTCCCTCTGCCTGCCTTGCTGTGTGCGGGATACAGCGTGAATCTGATTTGATTTGAATTATAAAAATTTAGAACATAGCGGGATGTTCTAAGAAGCTCGAGTTCAAATCCCGCTACATCAAGCATTTTATTTAAAGCTTTAAAATTAGGAAATACCTAATAGTAATTCAGTTAAACTTCCGCGGAAGTATTGGAATACTTAGCCTCTAATAAGTTGTTAAATATAATTATATACGACTCTACATTTTAGAATAAACAATGTTTTTTTTTACCGTATAATAATCTCCATACACAGCTACACAAACACGCAAATCTCTGAGTTTGTTTTAGAAACGCATATCAAATGACGAAAACGGACGCCGCGTTATGTCAAAATAAACTAGCTAAATAAAAATATTTCAATATAGAAATTTCTCTGAGCAAGAATCGAACATATAACCATTGTATATACGTTTAAATAATTCACAACAGCTACACTTTGATGATTATTCTCGTGATCATTACCAGATAAAGTCACTATCGCATCCCATACATTTTATTACACGAACTCGACGAAGAAAAAAACAAGTATACATATAAAATAAGTAATTATTAGCCTATTTACATTTAGTTTAACGCGTGCCATTGCCCGTGTTTGTCTTTTATATTGGAGTTGATTATCTCTAAGGCAATGACGCCTCTTCGTAACTCTTAGCGCCATTTGTTGGTTCACTCCATATGGGATATCTGTCATTGATATACGTATTGGCCATTGGTTTCTTTTTAATAAAGTTGGTAAAGGTTTTTTTTTATGTATTTTAGTCTGTATTTAATGTTTTTACTTAAAATTAGAATACAACTAATTCCTTTTTTTATATTTTTTGAAATTTAATAATAAAAAAAAATGTAAAAATTACACATTTTAATGATGTAATACATTTCGTTTTATATACATATACATCTATTATGTATGTATTAGATAATAATTATTAGTACATACAATGTATTCTAGGTTATATACTCGGCAACTACTCCATAATCTTGCTATTTTTTTTATCAATAAAAGTAATCGATTAAGCTAACTACTCGAGTATTGATTGTATCGATAATTGACAATTTTTATTGCTCAGCCAATGGAAGTTTTGTGGTACAAATTCCCTACAGTTCTCATTTAGAGTGAAGTGTTATGTTTTTTTTACGGAATTTTACGTTGAGCTACAGAGAAAGTAGAGAACTGTCACTGGTGTAGGTACCTTTAGATCTAAAAGTTTTTTTTTGACAGGTGTTGGTGGTAATTCTACTGTGTTTTTAATTAATATTGTTCTTATTAATATTCACCATATAATATATAGAAGGGTAGGTAAAGACAATTTAGTGTTCTCCATTTTCTATTCCAAATTCAAACATTGCTTTCCATCTCATTAAGGTCAACTTGGTTTATTTCTAAATAAACTATCGAAAGATATTAAAGATAAATATGAGTTATCATTCGATGACGCGTTTTGCATTATATTTTATCTGTTCAGTGACTGCACTTGTACCGTTTACCGTAAACATGTAATTTTTAAATCGGCTTCATGCTGTATCCCGCACACACCCGGGTAGGCAGAGGGAACCTAGTGTTAAGACACTCCGTTCCCCACTTTCTGCCGAGTTCATTTTTAGTTAGTGAAATTTACTGATATTTGAATAATTTAAATTTAAATTTTGCAAGTATTTTTGAATCGGAGCAACATAAAACTAGAATCGGCTCCGAATGCAGTTCTGTTGAGAAAAGACGGCACAGTTTTTGGAAATTTTAACCCAATAAATAGTCTTTGAAAAGACTAATGTAACAAAATTTCAACTTGGGCCTATGGAACACGGTTAAAGCGACCCAGTTATTCTATACATTCTCATTTCACCAGGCCACGTTCAAGTATATAACGATTATTTACTGTCAAGCAGTGCTATTAGTTTCTGTATATTTTTTTGTTTCGAATCTTCGAAATTTGTTTTTTTTTAATCTTTGGAATCTTGGTTTTTTTTAATCTTGTTTACTTAGGTGATAAATGATTTTTTAAACATTTTTGACGTTTACTTAGTTATAGTTTATTATTTTAATAAGTTAATAATATAAATAATAATATATAATATAAAAAAGTTGATATATTACTTACCCTTCCCTGAATAGCAGCATTACAGCTGTTGCAAATCACTGGACCACCGTCTGCTGTAGACTGAAACAAATAAACAATAATAATTATTAATTTATTTTTATACATTATTTATATATAAAATATATTTTTTTGTTGTTTTTATTAAAAATCGATATCGTATATGCATATCATAGTCGTTCTCTTAGAAGAACGAACATACGTAGACCGTAATAAAGTGTATTTTTTTTAAGTAGACCAAAAATAAATTAATAATTTTAATTTTATAAAGCATGCTATAATATCTTTATATTTTTTCGTTATCCCGTTCATTTTGGCAAGGACGTTCATGGTATAATAACAAATCGGACGGTAAGAAGTAGGTAAAAATAGCTTTCATATTTTTAAATAGATCGATTAATAGATAAATGACAAGTGAAGCCAATGAAATAGTGCTAAAGTATGAGCATTGCTTTGGGTGGGAATCGAACCCAGAAAAATTGAGTAACAACCAACAATATTCCAACAAACTCCTGGTGCATTAAATATTTTTATATCTTTATATTTTTTCATATTGCATATGTATATTTAAGTGGTTTTTTTATATCTGAAATTATATTATTAAAACCAGCTATAGGTTTTATTATTGACCTTGCAACGAATGAATATCTGACCGATAATATTATGATAACGATCGTTTTTATTGCTCCGACCATCTTTTGATACTGGATAGAAAATATATATTTATTTATTTTGTGTACATACTTTTAATACAATAAAAGTACAATAAAAGTTGTGCTAAATGCGGACTTATTTGTTGTTATGGCGACATTGTTGCCTTGTTTTTTTTAAAGATAAAGTAAAGAAACTTTGATTGCGTATCCTCCAATTTTTATCTTTACGCTGTATACCGCGCATAGTAGGCAAAAGAAACTTGGGAACTTAAAGTTAAGACACTTCCGTTCACCACTTTCCGCCGAATTATGGAAGTATTGCGTGTTGAGTTGCGGAAAAGTGAAAATTTATACGTATTTCATGAAAAAAAAAACATTACAAACTTATGTTTGTAGTTTATTTATAAATAAAAATTAAAAATTAAATTAAANACAAAATGAATAGATATGTCCGCAAATTAAATTTTTTAAGCTTTTATAAGTTGCACTTCCCGTAATCGGTACTGACGCCTAGGTGGGCGATTGCAACTCGCACTTAACCGGTATTTTTTCTAATTTTGTCTGTTGTGCGTTTGTGCACCAGCGTTGAGTGCTAATCTCAGAAACGGCTCGACCGATTTTAGTACAGGTTTCACTATTGTGCCTTGTAGCACGTAGCTAGTGTTTAAATAAAATAATAAATATTTTTTCCTTACAATCTTTCAACCCTATTAGGTTGAAAGCTTACTTTTAAAAAAATATAAATTATAAAATAATAACTAAAACGGAAAAGGCTCGTGAAGATCATATTTTTTCTGCTGTCAGGCTGTGAATGTTCAAAAACTCCATTAGTCCTCCTCCAAGGTTCCAGCTGCATAGCAAGTCAAGCAATTGTTTTCGATCATGAATTTTTTTCTCAGTAATTTTACCACAATTGACGTTTTTATCGCAGCCAGGCTGTTACATAGATTTCATTCATATTATTATTTATGTAAATACCTAGTAACACACGGTTTTATCTTTAGATACTTTCAGATTTTCCGAATTGATAAATGTAATGAACAATAACAACAAAAAAAATTGTGACAAATCGTTATATTATTAGAGTCTAAAAATAAGTAGGTATAATACTTATTTAGAAAAACGTATAAAAATTTGAACGTAGTGGGACTTAAACCAGCGCCTCCTGGAAACCGACCAGGCGCTCTGACCACTAAGCCATACGTTCTCATCAAGCTACGTTGAACACTTTTAAAATGTTAAAAAATATTAGTAGGTATAATGTTTGGTCTAACAAAAAGCTCTGATCAATTACTATTGAAAGTTTCTAAATATAAAAACTTGTTTATTCCAAATAAAGACTGTGGGAGGACACTTGTAGCGATGTTAGAGACACTACGTGACACGACACGACGGTCGATGGTATTAAAGAGGGCGATGAAGTCACGACGACGTCCGCGCTCCGTGACATAACGTATTTGGACGACAATTTTAACAATGAGCTTACTGTACAGCATATAAATATATGCTGGCATATATACACATTTTTATCATCATTAATAACGCTCACAACAAAGCGCGGCGTTAAGTCACGCCACCTAACACGCAATATGTCGAAAATTGGGCGGAAAGTGAGAAACGTTTCTACCGCTTTCCGTCCATTTTCAAGATTTAGCAAGTGGAAACCTAATGGCATAACGAAACGTCGTGCTTATCTTAAATTTAATTTCATTTAATTATTGCTTATGTTATATATTTAAGATATTATATTACAATATTATAGTACAATATTATTTTTAATAATCTCATCATTATATATCTTTGATTATTCAGTTGATTGTTAATTTAAATATACCTAGCTTAAATATACCTAAAAATTAACTAAACAACAAACGTGAAATAAACAACAGCTCTTATCATAATGAATTCGGTCTAAATTAAGCAATGACTACAATTTTAAAGGGAATTAGATAATGAATTACATATCGATTTCAATAACTAGCGTTAAATGCTTGTGACACACTGAGTCAATGTAGGGCGAGCCTCCGCAAGGTCAAGGCGGATTAGGCTCAACGTACAGTTAGTTACTTATCTAATAAAAAACGGAAAAATGTGATTACTTTTTTTTTCTTCACGCTGTATCCCACATAGTAGGGTAGGCAGAGAGACTGTAATATTAAGACACCCCGTTTCTCTCGTTTCTCCCAATTTTCAAGTCACTGCCAGTTAAGTAATACAAAGCTACGCAGCTTTGTTATTTTTTTCTACAAGAACGAGAAAATAAAAATAATATTATATACCTATAACTCCGAGTAGGAATCAAACCTACGACCGTCGCATTTACAGTAACCGATGCCCCATGTTTCTGTTTTTCTCACATTGATTTTATTAAATTACCATCTTTAATTTATCTTTCGTACACTCAGTATACGGTACGCCTTACAGCAGTCGACGGTGTCATGTTGTTTTGACGGGTGATTCATACATTGTCGATATGTTTATATTTGGTATATGAAGTATTTTTTTATAAAATTATTTTATTCATGTAAGAAATAGTAATTTAGTATTAAAACTTTAGTGTTGTATAGAAGAACTGAACGCAATAGTTTTGGAAGTTTATTGCGTTTACGGATCAATTTAGTTAGTCCTTGTCTGCCAATTTGCAACCACTGTTAGAGATATGCTTAACTATGAGAAATCGGAATCTATTTTGAATAATAACTTTGAATTTAAAACATAGTATTACACGTAACGTCATTTCCGTCAGATGCAGGATTTGCTGCTTTATATATTGTTTATTTAGTCTTATTAGATTAGCATGTTTAGCATTGACTATTTTTTTATATTTCCGCAAAATTCAAAGACTGAGCGACTTAGTCGTTTTGATGTTCAATTTCGCAGAACATAAAAGGTAAATAGGTACTTATAGATAGTAATTATCAATTAACATCAATTAGTCTATCTGTCTATATTCTTAATGACTCGCTCAATATAAAATGTTCTGGCGATATATCATCTTCTCGAAACTATTTAAGTGCGGCACTAAGTTCAATTGTTTTTAATTATAAAAGCAATTACTGTACGAAACTGGGTCATAATGTATGTATGTATGTCGATTATTTGTCGGCGGTACTTTGATAGCGTGTCTCAGTAACGTATGAAACCCACTAGGGGCACATTTGTTTAGTGACGAATTTAATTAAAGATACGGGACGATATTTCACATAAATCAACTAATATATATTATTATTATACCGTAGAATAGTTTGTTTAGTTCTACGGGCTATCTCAGGAACTACTGAACTTCATTCAAAAAACTTTTTGTGTTTGACAGTCTGCTTATAAGGAAATATAGGCCATGTGTACATACAGAACTCTCAGTTATTTCAATTTTAACATGTGAACGACGCCGCCTCCTATAATCATCGGAAAGTGTGGAACGGAAGTGTCTTGAACAGTAGGTTCCCAGTGTCCCTCTGCCTACTCTACTACGTGCGCGATATGGCGAAATGTTAAAAAAATAGACTAGCAATCAGAAAATTATTAAATAAATTTCATAAATATATAAAATATATATATAATATAAATATATATTTAAATACAACATTCAATACAGCTTATTACAAATACAATTAGTTCTCGAGTGGGCACTGAATATAAACAGTATGAATAGATGATCGTTTCACCATACTTTATGTGTTGCTCCTTGAATAAATACACTTATGTCTTAATTAGCTAAGGAAAACTACGCATTTTATGACCATAGTCACCATATAATCTTCTTTTTATTGGTCTTTTGTTACATAGAAGTTGTTTAAAATCGTAATTTGTATTAAAATTTAGATATAATATTTTATCGTATAGTCCAGTAGATGAAATTTACAAATATTTAAAGAATGATCACAGGTTTGATTTTTTTTAGTAAAATGAAGGTTGTGTAAGTTTCTTTATGGCAGTTTCCTCGAAGAATGTAATTGACAGTAGAAATTGAATGTCTATCTAGACGAGTCTAGATAATATTTGATTTTTGATTTGTACAGAATACATACATACACTGTTATTATAATTATTTTAAAATTATATCGTGTTCTCAATCTTCTTAATTTAAGCTGTTGTCTCAATTATGAACATATTTCTGTGAATAAAACCATCCTAAGGGGGTGCTCTCTAGTCTTCCCACACACTTATTGTTATTATTAAATTCACGTTGTATCCCGCATATATCAGGATACGCTTAGGGAGCCTGGGAACCTAGTGTAGACACTCAGTTTTCATTAAAACACTTCCGTTTCCTAATTGTTATTATTATTATTAAATTATATTTAGCTTTTAAATAAGTAATACGTAGTAAGTAATATGTTACAAATATTTTAAGAAGTAAAATTATATAATAAGAATACGATAAATCTTGTAGATAAAAAATATAAATAAAAGGTAAATATAGAAAATTCCACTGTACTCTCCGGTTTTAGATATTATCATTGTAACGGAGAAGAACTAGACAAAGCCAAGGTAAAAATATATTTCCACTGAAATAGTAAACGCGTGGGATTCGATCTCAGATATAAACACTTGAGAAAATTTGTTATCAATGCTAAATTAGATAATATTTTTAGATGACTTTGTACGTTTGTCACCATGGTTTAAATGTAACGGTAAATATATTGCTGTTGCCACTTCTCTCTCTCGAGAATTGTTTTGTAAATGTAATTATGTTTGAAGGATATTTAAAGGTTATATTGAATTTTTCTTTGTAACAATGAGTTTTAAAAAAAATCTATGAAATTTTTGTTTCATACATATCGGCAGAGGCGACATAATGTTAAGACACTCCGCTCCCCCACGCTTCCGCCAATTTTCGAAACATAAAAATGACAACAATTCACCCCCCAGACAAATCGGACTCCCGAATTTGGACCCACAATCATCACTTAATGTTAGTTAGTTACTGTTAACTGCGCCTCGTCGATATTAACCTTGTTATATATAATTTTAGTCTAAAACACACAAAATCCTCTCAATACACGAACGACCGGTCAGCTATTTTGGCAGCACCTGTCCTACACAATGAATGTGGACGGTCTATCGTGTACCGTGTGAAACGGTGAGGTGTTCGTTATTTATAATTGTACTCCAGTAAAGTTCGCTTCGAAATAGTTTTTTATGTGGATAGAGTATAATAGTGTTATTATGTGGGTGGTGTCTTGGAAAGTATTAAGATGTGATTTTTTTAGTATTGAGCTTATAGTACAGTGGGTTGTATGTAAGCGGGGTTTGTATAGACAACTGGAGATCGTTGATTCAGTTGTGACTTGGATCATAATTTATATGTTTTTGGATTAAATATATTTTAAATGTAATGTGCGTGCAAAGAAAAAGCAGTTTAAATACATTAACTATAATTAAATTAGATTAGAAAAATTGAGGATCTCAAAGAATAGTTTAATAAAAATAATAATTTTGGAGATTATTGATAAAGAAAATATTTTTCTTTGAAGTTTTTAAAGAAAATTTATAGGTTTACTATAGACTATTTTAATACCTACATACTGATAAATTATTTGCAACTGCTATCAGAGTGGACAGAGGGAACCTAGAGTTGAAACACTCCCTTTTCTACTCTCCGAATCTACTCTACTCGTCGAATTTTCGAGACATTGCGTGTGGTGGAACTCAACACCGCGCTGTCGGTACCAGAGATGGTCAGTCAAGTATGAGTTAGATTCTTATAAATATTATTCAGTTAATAGTTTACAATATAACCGTTAATCAGTTACTTAAAAAGGTGAGCAAATGTGAATACAAGTTTGCTAGTAGCTACATGTACGGTGTTTTGGCATAAGTCCAAGTAATAAACGATTGTTTATAATGCGTGTGTTTCGAATATCTTACTTTATGTACTTGTATATTTTTTTTTGTATTTTCAAAAAAATAGAGACGTGCTAGAGACAAATCACTTTGTTTTCTGCTTTAAATTTAGGTGTATTTACATTTGGTTCTAGAACAAACATTTTGATTTTGATGAACCTATCATGCCTACCAATTATTACCTATTTCTTTGTCATATAGAAATAATAATGTCTTATTCAATAGCCCAGTAGCCAGTCTATTCAAATTCCGTTCCATAGTTTACCATGTTTTCCATGAAAAAAAGAAGAAACTACATTTTTCTACTCATAATTTGATGACAATAGATGAATAACGATGATGCGTTTTAAAAATATGTGACTACCAGTCAAATGGTAATATACTGCGCGACGATGATTTCATATAATTTCGATTCTTATCAATATTCTTTAAGTGGCCTCTCCTTGGCAGTCCTGTGTCCAAACCTAAGCCTTTCGAGTTGCTTTGAACTCCAGAACCTAAGCATTAGACACATTATAATAACATTGAAATGCCTTGGCAGTAAATGAGGAACTTAACACTAGGTTCCCTTTGCCTACCCTGCTCAATGCAAATTACTGCGCTAATTGTCTTAGTGAACATTAACGCTATTTTCACGCTCTTAATTCTGTATCAAAAGTCTGTAAAAGACCGAGTTGCTTTGAACTCCAGAACCTAAGCATCAGAAACATTATAATAACATTGAAATGCCTTGGCAGTACATGGAGAACTTAACACCAAGTTCCCTTTGCCTACCCCGCTGAGTGCAAATTACAGCGTTAATTGTCTTAGTGAATACTAACGCTATTTTCACTCTCTTAATTCTGTAGGGTAACTGTTTAAACTAGTCGAGAAGTCATATAAATCATTTCGTTCCTTGGTTTTCTCACATTTAGATACGAAGCGTAGTTAAACCCGGAATCGGATTCTTTGTTTTTTCAAACTACATATATTAAAATATATTTTAAATTATTAAAATATAATATACAGCGTCTTGCGTGCCGTGACGGTTGAGGGTTCGATCCTCACTCGAAGAAATTAATAATTATTTCTTAATATTTTCATTTCTTCGCTCTGGCACCAAGGCAAAACCCGGCGTGAAGTTCCGCCACTCAACACGCAGTGGCTTGAAAAATTCGGCGGAAAGCGGGGAACGGAGTGTCTTATAACGAGGTTCCTTCTATTGAGTATTATTTTAAGTTTAATGCTTGTAACAATGTTTGTATAAAGATAACAAAAATTATAGTAGATTACGGTATTATTAACGATAAGTAAAATAAGCGTTTCCTTTGAATTTATATCTAATCAGCCTACACTGAAATAATCATCTTTAAATGTTCAACGATGTTCTTTGAAAAATCTGAAATATATATAATTTATATTTCGGATTGAGTGATTTTCAACAAAAGAAATTTTTAATTCATACCGGATAAAACAATCAATGTTGCGAGATTTGAAATGAATGTAACATTAAAATGTAAAAAAAAAACTATTTTCATAAATATTTTTTAAACGTAAATAGAGGGAACCAGGGAACCTAACATCAAAACACTCTTTTCCCATTAAGATACTTCCGTTCTCCACTTTCCGATGAATTCTGATAGCATTGCAAGTTAAGTGGCGAAACTCAACGAAACGCTTTACCTCGTTACCAGAGCGAGGAAAATGAAATTATTAAATATTTCTTCTCCTCATGTGGGAATCGAATTCATAACCTGTTGAGCTTACAATCGCCATACATTTATCTTTGACATAATAATATCACTAATTTGGAAACGGTCAATAAAAGATAAAGATAGAATTTCTAATACTTTGAAATAAATTTTCTTGTAAGACACTAGAATCTAGATACTAAAATAACAGTTGAATCATGCGTAGGTATATGCGTATGCGCATGCTTGGAGATACGATACGTTCTGATTTCACATTATATATTGTGGAAATAGTTTAGTGACAAATGTTTGATTATTAACACGCTTTTATTAGGTCGAGCTGTAATTAAGTAGCTATGTAATAGAATCTAAGAATTCCTAGTGGGTTTTTTTATAAAAATTTTGGTTGTTTACAATTTTTCACATGTAAAAATAAATTTGTTTAAAATATATTTGCTAGACAAAATATATTAAATGTAAATGCAGTTATCCTTTCAAAAGTATATATAATTAATTATGAATGAAATTTCTAAATGTATGTTTTATTATGTATGAATTTGGTGCAAAGAATATATATATAATATGTAATTAAAATTTGATAGTGAGATTACTCTATTTAGTACATTTTTTTAGCTTCACGTTGTATCAGGGTAGGCAGAAGAAACCTGACAGCCTAGTTATGACTGTTAAGACACTTCCGTTCCCCACTTTCCGCTGAATTCTGGAGTAGAGTGACAGAAAAAAATTTTTTTTTTCATATCATATTTTGGGAGTCGAAGCCACAATCCATCACGTTTACAGTCTCACGCTTGTGCTCCTGCGCCACGACTGGCCACAGTTAAGTACAAAAGGCTACATCATTTACGTTTCTGGTACGTTTTTTTTTCTGATTGTTTTTTTTAATAACCTTTGCTACGCGCATATCCAAAATGCCCTGTAATCGTAATATTATATAGAAGTAGGTACTCAATTTGAGTAAAAAAAATTGGGGCACAATGTAACTTAAATAACGCTAAGAATTTATTTTTGCAAAATTCATAAGAAAAAAGAATACAGTATTAGAGCTGTTTTATACTCGGCAGTATCATTTATATTTGTCAAAAATGTTGTGTAGGTGTCTTCAATAGGTCACACGGTCTTAGTGAATCATTACATACACTGTTTTTTTTTTAATTTCCCCATAAATTATTCTCTTGATTGTTCATAAAATTTAATAAAGTCATAAAATTTTTAAGTATAAAAACAAACAGAAATGTATGTAACATTTCTATTGTCGTAAGTACGTTGAACTTACTTGGCAGAGTTTCTCATGAAATGGATTTTTGTTTTTTTTTTGGCTGATCACTTAATTTTTATTTAAGTACCATCTTAATTTTTTATAGCTTCAAACTGAACTATGCGAGTAGCACGGTGGGTAGAAGGAACCTGGGAACCTAATATTAAGGTACTCCGTTCTCATTAAGATACTTCCGTTCCCCGCTTTCCTCATAATATATTCTAGTTGCGGGAGGTAACTCTGACCGCAAGTACAGTAGGTTAGATTGAAACGATTAATGTAATGTAATATAGCCTATTATAGCTTTCTTTTATTATTTGGACTAATCAAATTTAGTACAATTTTTTAAATCAAGATATACTTTGTACATGATTTTAGCTAAGGCTTAACTTCGTCGGTTTAAGTTTACAAATTATTTCATTAAACACAATAAAAAAATCGTTATTCTCAGTATTTTTTTTGTTTTACACATTCAATTAATCGAGAAAGTTAATAGGTAAAACTATCGCTACGAACCAACAATGTTTCGATTAAAAAACTAAACTCAAATTAGTTCATTCATTCGAGAGCTAGCGTACCACAGACATACATACACACAAAGCGACAGACAGGTCAAACTTATAACACTCGTGTTTCTGCGTTGAGGATTAAAAATATTGTTGAAATAGGAGTTTGGAAAGTTTCCTGACATCATGATGCATAACTCTTATTTATTTCCATATGAACACGCGAGCAAAGCCCCAGTCAATCGCTAGTATTAATATCAAAAGTAAAATATATATTTCTAGATAATTCTAGAATGATTGTCATAATAGTTAAAATGTATGGACCATACATTATTTGTTATTAGTACATCAGGCTCACAAAGACTTCGCTTCGCGCTCGTAAACAAAACGCTATTTATATCTATTATTAGTTTAGGTATATTTTAATGTATGTATACGGACAAATCTAGATACACACACACACATATATATATATATATATATATATATATATATATATATATATATATATATATGATTGGTTAGTCAAGTAAAGCTTATTATCTTTTATTGATGTGCGTCATTGGTGCGTTTATTTATTATATTTTTCACATTAGTGAAAGGAGGAGGCCGTCGTGGTCGTCACAGTGCGTTACTGTGAACGTGAAGGTTGTGGGTACGATTCCCTTTAGGGAGAATGAATTGGTTTCATTTTCTCGCTCTGGTGACTAGACAAAACACGGTGTTGAGTTCCGCATCCTACGAGAGACTTTTTCGAAAATTATGCAGTGTATCGCGTTGGGTACGGAGTGTCTTGATACAAATACTTGACACTTTTCAGATCCCCTTTTCTTTTGCTCTCTAGAGGTGAAATAAAAACAGGGGGAAGCAAGATAAATTAAATTAATTATTCCTCGTGTGGGAATCGTAATCACAACTATCACGTTCACAGTCAGTCCCAGCCCCACTGCGCTACCATGGATAGAAGTAATATATATAAACCAAAGTAATATATCTCAGTAATCATATTGAGGCCGTCGTGGCGCAGAGGGACGTGCGACTATAAACGCGACAGGTTGTGAGTTTGATTCCCACTCAAAGAAATTAAAAAATTAAAATTAAATTAAATTAGCTTCACGCTCTATCCCGCACACAGCAGGGTAGGCAGAGGGAACCCAGTGTTATGACACTCCGTTCCCCACTCAAAGAAATTAAATATTTAATATTTTCATTCTCGCTCTGGTAAGAAGTTAAAGCGTCGCTGAGAGATTCGTCACTCAACACGCAATGTCTCAAGAATTCGGCGAAAAATGGGGAACGGAAGTGTCTTAATGAGGAACTTGACAATAGGTTTTCAGGTTCCCTCTACCAACCCTGCTATGTGCGGGATAGCGTGAAGTTAACAAAAATCAAAATTGTTTACCTAGGTTTCAGAGATGACTTCAAAATTATGATGGAATTTGTTATAGTCTACTATGCTAAATGACCATTCATTAAAATTCAATGTCTAATTAATACAAGTCATATAACTAGATTAGGATATTTTTTTACAGGAATATATTCTTGCTAATCAAGCTATAATGTAAATAGGTATGGAAGTGTTACATAGAAACACTTGATTTTGTCGAACAAAAAACTTTATATTGACATAACTTTTTTATTTATAAACCGATTTGAATAAAACAAATTTTAAATGTTTAGGAAGATTGCTTAAATACATATAAAAATATTTAAATATAATAGGTTCAGCCGTTTCTGAGGTTAGCGTGCACTAACGCACAGATAAACTGACATTTTTTTAAAATAATTGTTAAGGATTCTATTATATTTATGAATGCTCTAAATTTGGTTTTCTATAAAAACAAATTTATTATATGTATAGATATAGATTTAACTTTCTATTTGTTTTGATACTTGAACATTAGCGCCTTGAATTCGCACTTATATTAAGACATTTCGTCCCCTATTCTCCACTCAATTTTTGAGACATTACATGTTGAGTGACGGAACTCAACGTTGCGCCAATAATTGAAAAAATATTTTTTATTTTATTGTATATGCGTACGTATTTTTAAATGAAATATTACTTAAATGAAAATAATAATAAATATATGATCTAATTATGTAGCTTACTTGGTAATAATAAGGAAATAAGTGTCGTTGAACGGATTTCGCCTTAAAATGTAATTGTTTATAAATGTCATACATATTGTAAGAGGTATAGTATAATAATGGAGTAATGGTATTTGGTAAAGATAAATAAAGTCCGTATTTTTATGCTGTGACTAATATGCTAGCAAAATTGGAAAATGCTAGTGATTTATTTCTCCTTTCCCCGTGTGTATAAAAATGGATAGAGAGTACATTGCATCTAACTCTGATTGGAATCGAAAAAAAAAGTCGAAACGGTAATTTTGATATTTACATGATTGATGAATTTATCTATTAAATATGTTATTTAGGTATTTTATTATTTCCAAAATTGTTAACATTCAAATTTAAACATTTATACGAGCACTTTTGAATAACAAAAATATAAAATAAGAAATAAAAACACTTTTAAATACAGATATTTGGTACATTTTTTTAACGTAGTAATAATGAAATTTTCAGCGAATGTATAATATAAAGAAATTTGAAAAACTAAAATAATATTTAACTTTACAGGATAATTAAATTATTTATTTTTATCATTAAGAAATGTACATATTTTAATTATTTTTTAAAACATTTCATTAACAGTTTTGAAGTATAAAATAAAACATTTTTCAACTCACCATTTCGTTACAATTGGTACACGTGCGCTTAGAACAGATTCGCGATGCGGACTGGTCGGTCGGTCTCACCGCGGTTTTTAGTGATGTAGGTCTTTTGTATCGATGGTGATGGCTTATGGAGGTATTAGCGATACATAGTCATGGTGCTTGTATAGGAATGATTATGTGTTACATTGGTAGATATACACATATATTATCTATTTATTACATAGATTTTGAATTGAGTATGTTGGTTAGTTTAGATTATTTTTTACATCTTCTAACGTAAAGAAAAAAAACTTTTATTAGTATATTTCGATAATCTTTCTAAGGAGATGTAAAAGAATATAATTCATAAGTGTAGGTGGCGAAAGTTTGTAGCCTTTAAAACAATATAAATCCACATAATATTGTGTAACTTCACTGATTATTTTAATTATTTTTTATTCTAAACCATTTAGATTTAGTTTTATTTTAATTATCTTTTCTATTCGATATATTTAACGTGATTGCATGTTTCTTAATTCTAATAAAAATATTATATCGACCAAATAAGGCCGTCACTATCAAAGGATAAAAATTCGTGGCTTATCTTGAATGATGTAAGCAGTGCGTTTATAGTGAATTAGACAATTTCTAATGAAACATATTTGCAGGAATGTTTCTACACCTCCGCGCTATTACCTAATTGTTATCAATGAGTTGTTACATACGAAATGAGCCGAATTAAGATTTTGTCTCTTCAAATACTTTTATGTATTTTTCGCGGTACTAGGGGACGCTAGTAAATATTCTCATTTCTCTTCTTTAACAGAGACATTGCCTGTTTAGTGGAATAATGTGCCAGTGCATATTTGTATCTTGTTACTTAATACACACCAGTTGAGACCACTCGTGGTGCAGGGGCACAAAGTGTGACTGTATAATCGACTGGTTGTGGATTTGATCCCCACTCGGGGAATGAAATATTTATTTACATTTATATTTTCATTTCTTCGCTCTGGTGTCGAGGCAAAGAACGGCGTTTAGTTCCGCTACTCAACACGCAATGCCTCGAAAACTCGGGGAAAAGTGGGAAAACGGAGTGTCTTAACTTTAGATTTTTTTACTTAACACAATTATAATATTTAAGTGCACGCTTCTCTAGTAAAATACCACGTTAAATGCTATCATAAAATATTGTATAATCGGTACTTACTATAGTTAGCGAATCAAACTAGATTACATACATTGATATTCGCCTACAATAGTCTATCATGGAAATATAAAACATATAGTTTTATAATAAGATTCTTATTGGAACTATTTATTCGATAAAATATTTATTCGATAAAACCATAAATCGATATTCTATAACATCACTAAATTAGAGCGAAAATACGAGCGGCTTATCGTGGATGACGTAACCGGTGCAGTTACGAAGAATTGCACGGATTGGATAGAACTGGCGTTAAGAGTCCTCAGCGATTTCTGATTCCGAAATACATTGAAATTTTATATAAGTAATATAGCCTTCTGATCATTTTATAACTTATATTGATAAAGGCTATATATAGAACGTCGTGGCACAAAGCGTCTAACTGTAAGTGCGACGGTTGCGGAATTGAACTCCATTCGGAGGAATGATTATATTTAAGTTATATTCAATTCCCCGTTCTGGTAGACGAAGCGCGGTGCTCAACACTCAATGTCTCGAAGGTTGCTCGGAAAGTTGGGAACGAAGTGATTTAGGTTCCTTCTGCCTACTGTGAAGCCGAAATAAAAATTAAGGCGCCACTATAGCCTTCATGCAAATTGTCTAACTCTGCATGTGATCACAAGCAGTAGATCACAGTAGTAATGCTGAGCTTCGTCTTGTTAGCAGAGCGAGGAAATTAAAAATCATTCTTTCTCCGCTGTGGGAATTGAATCTTGAACCTTTGCTCTTACAAACGCTGTGCCGCTGCGCCATGATGACTTCTACAGAGATATAGCATTTGAAATTATAAGATTAGCTATTATAAATCATCACAAATATCGTGTCGCTATCGTTCGAATCGTGTAAACAAAAGTTATGCCTAAGTTCTAAAGGTCGGCTAAAGTCAGGCAGTCAGTAAAAGGTCGCCTAGACATAAAACTGTCGTAATGTCATATTTATGACGTAGCCATTCTTTACCATTTTGATCTAGGTTCCTCGTTTTTGAAGACACTGTCAAGTATTTTAATTATGAAATTGGATTCCATCTTAAGTGCTCTAACCAATTTAGATAATTAGGTTACCTTTTGTTGTCATCCGAGGACATAATGCCGAAATAGCTTATTTTTTTTGTTTTTGGGAATTATTTCTGTTTAAATCGTGTGTGACGCTATTGTGATGCAAAAGCGTTGAGCGCCGCCACTCAACTCCTGTAGAACACCGCTGCATGTAGAGGGGTAAAAAGGTATGGGTAGGAGGCAGTGAGAATCTGGTATCAATATACTTCATTATTACCTTCCTTCCGAATCTTAAAATTCCGTTTTAAGTGGCAAAATTGAACGCCGCTCTTTGTTTTAGAACATGAACATGTAACTCTATATTCTGCATACTCTACTATCTGCATAGCCTTTTTATCTCGTCCATTGTCATCAACATCTCTAACGTGCCTCCCCGGAACTCTTTCCGGTAATCATCGATACGTGTTCTCGACGAATCTCTGTGTCCTCTCTTTTCTACTACTAACAGACACAGCACAAGCTCCTGGATTGAAAAAAAATATTCTTTTATTTTGATAAGTTAGAAAGTGTAGGAGAGCACTAAGTGAGTATGTCTCGTAATCCCACGGAATCGTAACATAACGGGATTTTATATTTTAAGTCTTAAGATCCACACAAAGTTGCATGGCACGACTAGTTTTATATCATACATCTAGAATAGATCCAACATAATATAAAAGTAAACAAGCAATGCCAAGGTTAAACATCTGGATCCAACGAGACATTATAACGCTAACGCCTCTAAACAGCGGCCGTGTTCAATTTAACGACCGCGTTGATTTCATTTCCTACATTAGGTACACTCTCATATGCTTTGCTACGATTTGATGATTGATATAGATATTACTAGCGATCCGCTCGCGGCTTCGCCCGCTTTAACTCATTGTTATAGTAGCCATGTAGCCCATCCACTCATCTTCATCTTTCACATTTATAATGTTATTAGGATTAAATGAGTTAAATATGACTATTACTTAGCATTTTATATGGCATTATGCATATATTATATGGCATTTGAACCTACTTCCAGAACAATAACTCCTAGAACTAATATCAATCGAAGTACATAATCATCTACTGCAGTTGTGATAATTGATGTTTTTCGGCTATTTGGTTGACTTTGTTTTTTTTATATTATAAGAGTAACTGTCACGAAATATTTATTTTTATTTTATTACTTTATTACATTTTATAGTAGGTTAATACCCTCAGACTTACGTCATTTTTGCTAAGCTGATATTTTGAGGGTTATTAGTCTAATATGTAGTTAAGACAGTATGTGTACTTACTACCTTGAAAGTGGGGACATTTCAGAGGCAAGTATGTCTGGAAGGATGATTGAGCCATCGGACTATTCTGGGTATAAAAGGTCTTAAAATACTTCCGTCAATAATATATGTAAAATTTAGGTTTGCTAATATAACATATTTTGCCCCAATTTTAAACAACCTTTAGGACGTCTGGCGGAAGTAAAAGCCCACGTAAAAGATCTGGCAATAATATAATAAGTATAATTTTTTTACATTATTTTTAAAAACATGAGCGTTTCTACTTAAACGTAGGTGAGCGTGTACCTTTAGTTGGTGCTATCAGAGATAAAGGGCCCCACTTTCAAGTTATTCAGTACTTATACGGTAAGTATACCTTAATTTCAGCTTTACTAAAATGACGTAGGTCTGGGGGCCCTGGGATCTTAGTCTATAGAATTTTTCTAATAAACAAAATTAAATGTTTTTTAAGAAATCTTTTTTTCCATTCTCTGTTTTATGATAAAATTTAATAAAATAATTAGATATTGGATCCCATTCGGAAGTGTGAATTATTTCTGGTAACAAGATAGAAACGGCGTTGAGCTCCGCCACTCTATCTCATCGTCTATAGCACAATAATCTAAAAATTTAATAATAATAAAAAACTAACCAGTTTAGTATTATTAGGCTTTATTTATGCATTTTCTAACAAAAATATCGGTTAATTTTAGGCACCAGAAACGGCTCCTGACAGTTGTGAAGTAACTAAGGTTTTGCGGCAACTCTGCGGAGGTGATACAAGGTAGGATTTTTTTCCCAAATTATCTAGATATTAACACACGAAACTAAAATCGAGGTCAGTCGTGGTGCAGGGGCACAAAGTGTGGTACAGCCACACTTTGTGCCCCGTGGTCGACTGGTCGTAAAGACTATAAAAGCAATGGAATTACGTATGTCAATCGGGGGAAGTTGCTTGTAGGCAACGGACCTTATTGGAAGGTAACTCGTGTGAAGTATTGTTATTGGGTGATACATATCACTTATTGCAATTACATAGAATCTCTTTTCGAATAATTTAGACACATATTTAACGATATGTGTTTTTATTTTGTTTTTTAAAAAACTTTAACCGCTTCCGATTCCTAACACTTTATATATATTTTTAATAATGCATAAAAATACTTTTATATTTAGTCTATTAAATTTATAAAGTAAATATAACTCACATATAGAATTCGGAGGAAAATGGGAAGTAAAGTAAGCTAACCTAGAATAGGTTCCCCCTTCTGCCTGCCCTGCTGTATGTGGGCGTGAAGCTGTGAAACACATACACTAACAATAAAATGACATAAATGTTGCTATGAAGAGTATTTACGCGGTGGTCCGGTGGTTCCCTAGTATTTAGAATTGTTTGTTAATTTAGCTTACCTATTATTAAGTGAAAATTGTATAAATTGTTTATATAAACTATATGATAGTTAAAATATCCGTGGCGCAGTCGGGCAACTTGTGACTGTAAACGCGATGTTTATGAGTTTGATTCCATTATCCATTGGGAGGCAATGATTATATTTGAATTATTTTCAAATATAATCATTTTCTCGTTCTGGCAGGCAAGCACGGCGTTAAGCTCGGCTTTGCCGCGTGGATCTGCATGCTTATAAGAGTTATTTTTAGGTGAGAGATAAAAAGATATAAACAATAATTAGGAAAAGAAAATGAATCATCTATAGTATAAACCTAAAGGATATTTCTTAAAACCAGAATGATTCATACAACTAAAAAATTAGCATAAGTCAGATCAATATCGATATAACTATATTGGGATTCGCTGTCACATTTTATGTTTATTTAATTGTTTTTTGAATTAACATTTTTATAGTTTTGTCAATTGTCAAATGGTCAACAAAACACAACAACAACAGTAATAATTGAGGCCGACATGCCGCAGGGGCACAAGTAAACGGGCGACCATAAAGGAAACGCTTGTGGGTTCGATTCACGGTAATATGTATGTTTGTACCTAGACAAGATAGCTGTAGGTTCAGTGCCCTGTTCGATTGAATATTTAAAATCATTATAATTTCTCCTCAGATGAGTTATTCAACGGCGTTGAGTTCCGCCACTTAACATGCAATGTGTTTATAACAGGGGAAAATGAATGTTTTAACTAAGTGCTATCATCATAGGTATATGCGAGAGATGCTCAGAAACTGCAAAGTCGTGACTTGGCTCAAATTATTTGTTTTATTTATAATAATTTCGGAGATTAGTGACTTTGACCAAACAAATTCTTTAGCTTTACACTTGTATGGATATTACCAAGAGGCTAGCTACTTAGCTATCTTCGCTCACCGCCATCACTCGCACCGTTTACCGTAATGATAAAAAAATATTAATTATTTGGCAAATCACCGATGTCATTTAACTGCAACAAAATTACACACAAACTTAAGGAAAGTCGTGGCGCAGGGGTACCAGTGTGCGACTGTAACACGACAGTTTGTGAGTCCGCTTTCCACTCAATTGACTGAAATATTTAATATTTTCAATTTCTCGTTGTGGTAGGAGGCAAAAGCGCGGCGTTGAGTTCTGCCACTCAAGACGTAATGCTTCCAGAATTCGGCGGAAAATGGGGAACGGAAATGTCTTAATGGGAGCGGAGTGTGTTAACACTAGGTACCCAGATTCCCTCTGTCTGCGGGATACAGCGTGAAACTAAAAAAAAAACAATACATTTTTTATATGATAGAAAGATAAGAGAAAATACCTATTTATTTACATATATTCTTTTCAATAAACTTAGATATGTCGTCATTTTTCACAGTCAATTAATGCGTACTACTATTTAAATATTATCTTTTGAATGAATTGGCCATGCCATTACCGTAGTGCCTTATACGTGTGACTATAATAAGTGATTTTAAATGACTACACGTCATAAAGGAACCGGTTGACTGCTTTATTTACTTTTTAGTATAATGTGAAATTTCTAGTGGGGTATTTTACATTTTTAACCGACTTCTGTAAAAGGAGAAGGTCGTTAATTCAACTGTTTTTAGCTCTTAGTCTATTATTATATCCGTGGATGATGATAAAGAAATTTTTTTTGCGTGAAATTAAAAAAAAAACTTTTTTTTTCATTGATAACTGTTGTGTTCGCGTTTATGAATCATGCGCCTCTTCTCTCTAAGCTAAACCTACTATAATAAATCTTGTTCATATTTTTATCTTATACCTATTATTATTGGAAGCCGTCGTGGCACAGACGCACAAGTGTATGACTGTAAATGCGGAAAAACGGTTCGATTCTCACTCGGGAGGGAAAGTATACGGAGTGTAACACTACTTTTCCTCCGCTCAACCCTGCTATATGCGCGATAGGTATAGCGTGAAGTTAAAAAATGCATTTCGAATTTTGTTTTATATCTACATTAAATCCAAAACTCGGCGGAAAGTGGGGAACGGAGTGCCTTAAACACTAGGTTCCCTCTACCTACCCTGCTGTGTGCGGGATACAGCTCGAAGCTGATTTAATTTAATCTACATTAGTTTATAAGCTTTTATTTAAATTAGCATCAATGCCATATATAATTTAAAAGCTATTACTGCGTGATAAATGATAAGAAAGAGTTGTATATGACACATTCTGACTGCAAGTAAAAGAGATAAATGGGAACGCTTAACGATATATAATATAGACTACTTAGTCTTTCTCGATAAATGGACTATATTTAACACGAAAAAAAAATCAACCAAACAATTAAAAGTTTAATTCTGCTAATGTTTCTTTGTAACTAAGTATGAAAGTTTGTGAAGATGGATGGATGTTTGTTGGAACTTTCACGCAAAAATTACTGAATTGATTTTGATGAAGTTTTATAGTAACACAGCTTATTCATCATTATAAAACACGTAGGCTACAATTTATGTAAAGATTCAGTATAATTTGGCTGTAATATAGGAAAAAGTTAAAGCGGATGATGTTCTGGGTGAGTAACTTGTAATATTATAGATGATTAGAGTTATTAATTTTTGTACCTGTAAGTATCCCTATGATAAGGCAGTCTTTCTCTGCCCACGCCCACGCCCAACACGAAACTTTGCTGACTAATTACGCGATGGTACAACCTTATATGGTCTGGTCAAAAGCAATCTATACATTTCGTCCCACATCCACATCTACTTGACGGAGATTAGTAATTTTATGATATCATAAGATTTGTTTTTCTTCCATATAATAATTTTAAAGCTTTTTGTTGGTTTAATTTTGTTAAATGAAATGGTTTTCGTTATATATCTTTTTTGTATTTGCAATTATTTAGTTTTTGGGGTTCCGTATTCTAAAAGGAAAAACGGAACCCTTATAGAATCGCTTTGATTATATCAAACTTATATTTTTAGTTAATTACAAACAAAATGAGCGCGTACGTCCAAGTAATGGCAAGCTAACAAACTTTCATAAGTTGTTCTTCGCGTTGACTTACATTCCTGAAAGTGATACGGAAAGTATTACTATTTTTTTGATTCATGCTGTTACCTGTAGGTAAATAGCATGGTGGGTACAGCGAATCCAGTGTTAAGACACTCTGTTCTCCGCTTTCCGCCCAATTTTGTAGATATTAAATGTTACGCGGCGGAATTCAACGCCGCGTTTTGTGTTACCAGAGGGAAGAAATATAAAGAATTCATCCCCCGAGCGGGAATAGAACCTACAACTGTTGGGCCCCAATTACAATTGAATATCCTTAAACAGGATAGTAAAATTATAACATTGAATTTAATCGCCATATTTACAATGAAATATATTTATATAAACTAAAAACACTTATTAATTATTAGTATACGGCTTAAAAACAATGACTAACCCAGATAAAAGGACAGATATACATTGATAACGCTTTGATAAGTTATTTGAATCCATAATGTGTACATAAACTGTAGACTCAATAAAAAAAATACAATTTTATTATTTAAATTATAATTTCGTCCGGGTTGCCATAATTGTATGAAAAAGGGATGCAGTACGGCCCTTTAACTTTGACGTGGAAATTTTGAATATTATAAGTGAAAAAAGTTTGAAGCAAGAGTCAGTGGCAAGAGAAGCAGCTTTGGGATACCTCAGTTGATCTTCGGGAATACAGTATCGATGATACTTGAGGAAGGTCACGTAAACAGCACGATGGCTTCGCGGACAGCATATATTAAAGTAGTTTTGGTGGATGAGGCGAAAGAGGTTTGCTCTAGCTAGGATGCTAGGGAAAGCAAGACGCTAAAAAAATTAATAAAATACAATGTTCGTAGTTTGTTCTGAACACATGGTGTGTTTGAAATTTTATGTTCAATATACCAATAATTCAGAAGTAAATTAACTCCGTTAATAAATACCTCTAATTTGTAGCAAGCTTGTAAATGATCTTAAAATAAAATTGAATCTGTATAAAAAATAAACAATAAGTACTCTCATTTTTTTATAAATATACATATTGAACGTGGTAAAATTTTAATCACTAAAGATAATTAATTTTTAATCATTTTGACCTTATTGAAATTAAGTGGCCTTAATTGTGATTATTTTATTTGAAATCTTGTTATTAAAGTTGCTAAATACTTTTTGAACATATCGTTGCAAAACAGTTGGCTTACTCTAAATGAGATGTTCGTGAGTTCGAAAGTTCGACTCGAGGGAATGAGTTATTCTCGACTCCTCGATCTGGATTTGAATCCAGCTGAAAGCGGAGAACGAAATGTAATTGGCCTACCTAGTGCCAATTACGTTCTATTCTCCGCTTTCCGCTGGATACAAATCCAGACCGAGAAATCGTTGAAAAAAAATCAACTATACTTTTGTGTAGATACAGACAGACGCCATCGTGATGCAATTGAAAAGTTACTGACTGCATGTGTACATGCGACGGTTGTGGGTTTGAATCCAGTCAATGTTTATGTTTGCTTGAAATATTTTTCATTTTCTGGTTAGTTAAGGCAAAATACGGCGTTAATTTTATTTATTTTATTGGGTTGTCGGGCTGGTTTTACAACTTTTTATCTTACAGGGAAGGGTACTCTTATAAGGGAGATATATTATTACATTTAAAATATATTAAACAAAAACTATATATTGTTTTTAATACATGTTAATAGGCGTTTCTTATACACTTACAGAGAGAGAGGGAGATACAGATACAGAGGATCATATTCAATGGGTTTTGTTTGGTTGAGGATGTAAGAGATAGAATAGAATAACATAGAATAGAATATTAATTATTTCACCCATAAAATACATATAGTACGAAAATACAAAAATAAATACGTATACATAAAAATTTAGACAAAGTTTTATTGCTATAAGCAATCTAACAAACAACAAAACAATTAAAATACATATATTATTAGGACCTTGAATAAGTTGCTGCTGTTTCTTGAAAGATGGCGTTGCGGCACTCTGTACATGGAATTTCGTACGGCAACGAATCACCAAAGTAACTAGTGTAGTATGTAACTAGTGTTGGTAGTATGTAACTAGTTTTGGGCGTTACTGTTATATTTTTATAATGCATTATTCATTATATTATATTTTTTTAACTGTTATTTTAAACTGTTGTAATATATATTATATTATTTTCAACGTAAATATAATACAATGACAAAATGTACGAAGTTCAGACTAATATTTTTGTTATTAGTTATTTTAATGTAAGTAATATTTGGCCTTTCTGCCATTGAGTTAAAGCTCATATTTGTGCGAGGTTATACGATGTGAAGTTCGCCATCATTATTTTATTTGACCTTGGCTGGACTCGATGTAGGCCGAACAACTACTAAATATTTCCGATCATTCCCGAACCGAGGCGTCACACGCCATTTTATAGCAGATAATGAATATTTTGACTGTTATTTATAACAGTCACTGTTGAAAATAAATAATGATTAGAACATTAGAAATTTATAATGAATTATATTATCTGTTATATGTTATAACGCCCAACTTTACATATATATGTGTGTGTGNACTTCAGTTGATGCGTTTGAGTCGCGCTCTGAAAGAAAAGCGGCCACTATACGAGCAGAGACACGACAAAGTGATTTTATTACATGATAATGCTCGGCCACATGTGGCAAAACCAGTCAAAACTTACCTGGAAACACTTCAATGGGAAGTTCTACCCCACCCGCTGTATTCACCGGACATAGCCCCCTCCGATTACCTTGTTTCGGTCGATGGCGCACGGTTTAAGCGAGCAGCGCTTCCATTCTTTCAAAGAAGTCGAAAAATGCCTTGATTCCTGGATTGCCACGAAAGATGAGTCGTTTTTCCGATGGGGGATTCAATTGCTACCAGAGAGATGGGAGAAAGTGGTCTCTAATGATGGAAAATACTTTGAGTAATGTCATTGTAAGCATTATATTTTAAATTATTTTTTTTTAAACAAAAAAAAAACAGCGATAACTTATTCAAGGACGTAATACATATAAAAAAAATACCATTAATATACTATGAACTTATGAATAACAATTGCTTATATATATTTTATACATTTGAGTATTTTATATTCAAACTCTATGGGGTTGCATTATACCTATCCGGTCCGACTTTGTACCTATTAAAATTATTTGATAGGCCTGTGTAGATACATAGTACTTTTCCACGAAAACTGTAATGGCACAAGATAACGTTATTTACGTATATTCCTAGTATTTATAAATAAAAATAAAAAAACAGCTTCACGCTGTATCCCGCATACAGCAGGGTGGCAGAGGGAACCTAATGTTAAGACCCTTCGTTTCCCACTTTCCGCCGACTTCTGAAGGTATTGCATGTCGAGTGGCGGAACTTAACGACGCGCTTTGAACCGACACAAGAGCGAAGAAATGGAAATATAAATTTAAATATATATTTTATCTCCTCGAGTGGGGATCGAACCCACAGCCAGTCAAGTATAGCACCATGTATTTATTGTGCTATATTTTTTTGTATTCATCACAATTTTAATTATACTACCGATTGTCGTTTCCGGAATATTCAATACATCACTTAACCATTTTATTTATCAGCTTCACGCTTTTTCCCGCATATATAGCTTGCACAGTAGGCAGTGGATACATATTGATAAAACACTCCGATCCGACTTTCACTTTACGCTCTCATTTTTGAAAGATTGAATGATGACAAGCTGAACTCTACACCGAGGGAAAATGAAAATAACTTAAATATTGATTATATTTATTTCTTTCGATTGGGAGTCATACCCGCCACTGTCATATTTACTGTAACAGACGCTGCCCTCTTGCACCATATTTATTTTTATACAACTCTGAGATGGATCTCGAGAGCGATTCTAAGATGTCGTTTTAATAAACTATGAATGAAAACAGCATCTTAAGATCTATCTCAGAGTTAAGAAAGAGCATATAAGGGCATATGGGCAGTAAATTACAAAAACATTTAATTAATGCCAGTTTCTCCGAATTATTAAAATTGTTTTGTGATAATTCCAAAACACACAGCTACTTTTGGAGTCATATATATACATCACTCCCGCAACTTTGTTTCGTGAATTATAAAACGTAAATACCGTAGCAATTTTATGAAAACCATTTAGTAGCATTTTTTTCTTAGCATACCAAATTTCATAATTATATCTCGTATAGTTCGTCGGCTATGCGTTGTCAGTCAGTCAATCAATAATAGAAGAAATTTGTATTATATATTGATAAAAAGTAGTAAAGAATGATCACGTAGAACACCAAGTATATCCAAAGCTAACCTACCGTAGCTAATTAGGTTTAATAGGTCACACTTGCAAAGGTCACGTTTTGCTCAAACAATACGCATGTATTGTAATCGAAAGCACTTCTATTGTTGTCCTCTCTGGGACTCTCAGGGACCCACGGCGGTACCTTTGATAACTATATAAAGAAGCAGTAATATTCGTTCTGCATACTTATTTCTTACTAATACATTATGTAAGTCTTTGGTTGGCATCTTTTTCCTAATAAAGGAGTAAATATTTGAAAAAACTGGTCAAATGAGAGTCGGACTCTCCATTGGAGGTTTCCGCACTCATTATAGGATTATAGTACAAAGGGAACTACATGTTATAAAAGTTGATAAACTTAATTTTGCGGACGTAAGCATTTATTTTGTATGTGATGTATTTTTATCTATTTTATACTTCATTTGTACTCCACTTATATAAAGATACTTATTAAAAAAAAAGAAAAGAAAACAAATGTACAAAAAGGTGGCATGGCTATATTAGCCATCTCTTCCAGACAACCTCCAGGGCGAAAAGAATCAGCCATAATTTTAAGTAGGTGTGTGGTGGACGTAGTTAAAAGAATATAAATAAAAAAATACAGAAAGCACCCTAAAGGTTTTGGATTACGCGCTGAATTCCATACAAGATGCAGTAAACTTAATGCATGTATCTTGAATTACGTTGACTTAGACGCTCAATTTTTTGTGCTTCTGTGCTTTGTATCTGTGCTTGAAGAAGATATTTTTTCACGCGATCTCGAGATAAATGGTTTTGACAGACGGACAACAGAGTTATCCTATAATGCTTCCATTTTTACCTTTTGTGATACGGAACCCTAAAAATAACAAATGTATTAAAATATATACAAAACAATATACTGATACATAGACAGTTATATAATGTAATAGACAGTTATATAATCCGATTTTTTTAATGATAAATGTTTAATTCATTCCAGCATTCTTTAAATTATCACTTTCAACAAAATTCAAAGCTATTTTACTTAATTTAATCTATTTGTAAAACATACGATGGAACCATTACTAGGAGAGCTACTTTCTTATAAACACCTGGATATTTCTTTACTAAAATATTATCATGATTGACGCTGTCGTAGCACAAAAGTCTCAATAGTTTTGTTTGCGACGATTTTGATGTTAGTGTCCCCGCTTTACTAAGGTAAAGTGAGGCTTTGGTTTCACTCTCTTCATTTGTAATGTCTAAAAAGATAAGAAAAAGGTTAAAAAAATAAAAGCGGGCCGAAATCTGAAGGTGTCTCATGGATTCTCGACTATGGAAGATAAAAAATAAAGTAAAAAAATAAAGGGGGGCCGAAAACTGAAGGTGTCTCGTGGACTCTGGACTATGGATTAGATAATAAGTTCTTTAATTTTCACAATTATTACACATTTTAAATGAAACTAATTTAACCGGATTAATCGCGTATATTTAAGATTTTACTACTATGGATTAGATGTTTGTGTCAAAGATGAAATTATTTTTTTTATCCCTTCATGCTATATCCCGTATGTAGTAGGGCAGGAAAGTGCCCACCACTCCGTGTCCCTTTTTCCGCTGTATTTTCGAGATATCGCGTATTTGTCTTGTTACCAGAGCGAAAAAATAAAAATATTGCACCACTGGGCCATGACGGCCTCAAAGAATATTTAACTTCTCTTTATTCGTGGTAACATTAATGGTACGACTTCGTACCATCACTTTGCCCTATCTCCACATCTTCCGTGTTTGCAGTTTTGCATAAGGTCGAGGACAAAGGGTAACGAATACTATAACTTACAATGTATTACGTGTTATCATGTTGTTTTTCTTTTAATCTTTTATATAAGATGTTTATACAATAGGGAATTATATTCGGAGAAATGCTCATAATTAGAATATTTTTGTTCCCTGGTTCGTAGACTTCTACAAAGTACAGTGTTGGGTTTCGTAATTTTTTAGTGAGCTTAGGTAGTGTTCAAACTATAGTATAATAAAACTCACTTTATCTTATGAACTCCTCCAATTTATCTCTTCACCAGTGGTACTATATCTAGCTTCGGTGCCGTTTCGGGAATTGCCCTCCAATACGATGTGTACCGCTTTTATACATTATTTATTTATTAACTACCCTCTTTATTTTTACAAGACCTAACACTGGTCGATTTTATACCATTATTTATTTATCAACAACCCTCTTTTTTTCAAAACCTAACACTCGACCATCCTGACTTCGTGCATGTCCTCATGCACGTAGTTAAGCCTAACACTCGGCATGGAGGCTAGATTTACAATAATTATTTATAACTATTTAATACATGTGTTTACAAAAAAACTTTAAAAACTTTGAATCAATTATCATTTATAAATGTTCCAATAATGAATTCATCCATTCTCATCATTTACTCATAAATCTATACGATTGTGAATCCATCAATTGTTACAATCAAAACTTATTACGACCATCAATTGTTACAATCAAAACTTATTACGATCGTCATTTGTAACTCCATCAATTGTTACAATCAAAACTTATTCATCATATATTCAAAACTTATTCATCATAGTTACAATCAAAACTTATTCTTATGTTTTAGTAATATGTGAACCCATCCATTCTCACAATCACGTATATCAGTAACATCAACTTATTTTATAATGGTTACAAATATAAAAAAAAAATATAATATATTTACACTTACTTATACATAAACTTTGAATCAATTATAATTATAACAGTAACATCAACTTATTTTATAATGGTTACAAATATAAAAAAAATATT
>JAAIXJ010001823.1:227056-262478 GCA_013403705.1 Heliconius hermathena | reverse complement strand
ATTTTGTCTAACCTTAGGCTATTTTTATTTCACAATATTATTATGAGAGTATCTTTCCTAGTAATGTTACTAATAACTGCTAAAAAGAAAATTTTATTATCTGACTAAATTAAGTCAAAAAGGTACAGTATTTAGTTTTTAAGGTTGTTAAGTTTTTTGAGGCTATTTAACTAATAGCTTAGACTAAATAGTTAACCAATCAAACTCTAAAGCGTAGAGGTTAAAATTATCGTTACTGATGATCCATTACAAGGCCTCTTAGTAATATAGAACATTTTTATGAACCTATTGGCTACCTCTTTTCCTAGTGTCGTCACATTCACGTACATAACACGTACATAACATAAACGTAATATCAGAAGGTGGCTAATGTGCTGACTGTGGTCTCACACAGCTGTATTCCAATTATTGTGATATTTTCATCTTTTGTATCGACAGCACGTAACCTATTTGCTTAAATTATCTCTATTTACTCTTGGTATCTTCTAGTAAGCGTTATTAGTTGTTGCTATTAAATAATTCCAGAATATTTCTAACTTTGTATTGTCCTTATGGCAATGTTAGAAAATTATGTACAAGTCACTTCACTTGCTGTATTTTTCCATACCCTCAAAATGTAAAAACGGAACACTTACAGGATCACTTTATTGTCTGTCGGTGAAGACCATTTATCTCGAGATCGCATGGAGGTATCAAGCGGAAATCAAATATTGAATTCTACGGTCGTTAAGTGCACAGTAAAAATCAAGCTTCTAAGTCAAAGCAATCAAAACATATGAGCATTCTGCATTTATGCATAGTTTTTGCTGCATTTTGTATGAAATTTGCTGTAATCTGAACCAATAGGCTCGGGGGAGTGACATATTTAATATTTTTAGTTTCTCGCTCTGATAGCGAGGTAAAGCGGGGTGTTAAGTTTCGCTATTCAACACCGCAAAGCCTCTGAAAGTGGGGAAGGAAATAGCTTAACATTAGGTTCCCAAGTCCCCTTTACCTACTCTGCTATGTAAGAGATATAGTGTGAAGCTAAAAAATATTCTAGGAGAAGAATAATTTTGAAAAAAATGTTACTAATAACGATTTAAGTAATTTAGGAATTTATTGAAACAGCTGAAGTGTTAACAATAATTTGTTCTAAAATAATTATATATATTTGTAATATCGTAATATTACATTATTTAAACATTTCTTTACCAGAGTGCTACCACAGCGAGAAAATGGAAATATTAAAAATTTAATTTCCCCAATTGGGAATCGAACCAATAATAGTCGCGGTTATGCTTAGTTACAAGCTTGTACCATTGCGCCATGACATGTTCAAATACAGTTATACTGTTAATAAATATAGGTTGTAATTTCTTTTCAATTTGAAAAAAGTGACTTAAATGCAATTCTAGAATAAAAAATGTTACTTATTTAGAAAACGTATAAAAATTTTGAACGCAGCGGGACTCCAACCCGCGCCTCCTGGAAACCGACCAGGCGCTCTGACCACTAAGCTATGCGTTCTCGCCAAGCCCCGTCGAAATTTTTATACGCTTGTTACAACTTATTTATGTTGTTAGTATCTCTGTAGGGAGATTTTTACAAATTTGTAAGTTGTAACAAGCGTATAAAAATTTCGACGCGGCTTGGTGAGAACGCATGGAAATTTCGACGCGGCTTGACGAGAACGCTTGGCTTAGTGGTCAGAGCGCCTGGTCGGTTTCCAGGAGGCGCGGGTTCGAGTCCCGCTGCGTTCAAATTTTTATACGTTTTCTAAATAAGTATTTTTCTTTCCTAAGTGTGGAATAACACTTTAAAAATGTTTAAAAATATTTAAAAAATAGTTTCTCTCTTGCCAAACGATAATTCTTAGTAATTATCTTTGGGTAGCGGAAATTTGTAAAAATCTCCCTACAGAGATACTAACACCATAAATAAGTTGCAACAAGCGTATAAAAATTTCGACGCGGCTTGGCGAGAACGCATGAAAATTTCGACGCGGCTTGGCGAGAACGCATGGCTTAGTGGACAGAGCGCCTGGTTGGTTTCCAGGAGGCGCGGGTTCGAGTCCCGCTGCGTTCAAATTTTTATACGTTTTCTAAAGTATTTTTCAAAAGATAAAAGCGGAACCCTCATAGGAACATTCTTTTGTACGTCGTGACCATTTATCCGGAGATCACCTGCAGATATCAAACTGCATTGCTGTATTTAGTATGAAGTTCGAACTTCTCGTGGACCCCCAGGAAAAGTGTAAATTTCTATTAAAAATATTCTGTATTTCATAGAAAAAAATAATTACAAACTTATATTTGTAGTTCATTTCATACAAAATGAGTGCATATGGACGAATAAGAAACAAAAAACAAATCGGAGAAATCTTTTATTGGATTTTTTTTTAGTTTCGATTTATGCACTTAATTATTTTGTTAATAAAAAAAATTAATCTCGCATTTTACCAAACCTTATAGAAGGAACTTTATATGTATTTTAAATATCCCATTTCAAACCAATTCAAATGTCCCAATTTCCCTATGGTAGTGTACATCAGGTCAATTGATTCATATTTTCCTTTTAATCCCACTTAAAGTTCAAGCGTAGGCAATCTATCCAGTCAATCTATTCAGCTCCAGCCGAAGCAAACATGACTGGTGCTATCAGCGTCTCGCACGTGCCTTATCCTCAGTTGCGGTGTGTCGATGCACGGAGCTTCTCTTGAGCCGATTTACGATTCAACGTCTACGTACGTATGAGTGAATTGTGACCGATATTCTTGACGTCACTGGAAAAGCTTCTCATTTATAAGCAGCTTTACCGTAAAACCTGCATGAGAACCTGTCTGACTAAATACAATTCTAAATTTAAGCCTTATATAAAATGTAGGTTTAAACTACTGGCCACTTAAGCACATAAGCCGACCCACTGGATTAAAATACAGTCAACATTTACACGCTTTTAAATTATCCAAGTTTGTATCTTGATTTATAAATGTTTTTGTTAGTTTTTCTAAATACTAAGTATTTTTCGTCTATTGTACATTTTAACTTTCCTTAAATTATATCAATGTTGTAAAACAATTAACAATGCATCTTGCATTTCATAATTTCATAGACATAATTTAACATTTTTTTAACTTCACGCTATATATGCCCTGCGCATATATAGCGTATATGTAGCAGGGCCGACAGAGGAAACTTGAGAACCTAGGTTTAAGACACTCCGATCCCATTAAAATATTTCCTTTCTTCAATTTCTCCTGAATTCTGGAGAAATTACGTGTTGAGGGGGCGGAGGTTAAATGAAAACATTAAATATTTAATTTCTTTGACGGAATCAAACCCACAACCTGTCACATTTACACTCACACACTTCTGCCCCTGCGCCGCGACTGGCCCCTTAAACTGATTACTTGCAAGTATTCTTACGTTATTGTCAATCATAAATTTATATTTCGTATAAATCAATGTCTATATATTGTGAATTGAGCAAAATTTTATGATTTTTTTTGAAAAATGTGTGTTAAATAACATGTAATTGAACAAAGTTAAGAAAAAATAAAAGACATGATATGTTAATGGTAAACATTTACCAATTTGAATTGTAACCTCTTGTTTTTCCATATACTTTACCATGGTCCCTCTGCCTGCACTGCTATATGCGTGATACAGTGTGAGCGCGAAGAAATATATCGTAATCACTAGTCACTACTTATTTGTGAACATTGTAAATCGAAATTAATGTAATAATAAATAAAAGATTCTAAAACATGTTTAAAACAAGTTTTTCATAGCATTCGATCCTTAGCTGAACGGTGACACCCGTCGGCAATTAACTCGCGCTGCTCGTTAGCAGGCCGTTATAGGCTCATTTAAAACTCGTAGCGCTGTTTCTTCGACTTCCCGTTGACTCCCTTTCATTGTGTTTGATTAGATTATGTGCAGATGTTTCCCTATTATAGAGGTAAAATTCACTTTTCACAGCTTTATTAGGTTCCTTGCAAAATATTATTTTTATTGTCAAAACTGACGTCTACTCTATTTTGCATTTTTAATCATTTTATTTCATATAAGTACATATAAGGTATATTTTATTAGATTGTTCATTATTTTAAAAATACTTGTAATAGAAAGTTAGATTGGTTTTTTCTAGAATATAAATACATTTTTTTTAGCTTCACGCTGTATCTTGCGTGTAGCAGGGTAGGCAGAGGGAGCTTCGCTCACTTCGCTCCCCACTTTCCGCCGACTTCTGTAGGCGTTGGCGGAACTCCACGCCGCCTTTATTTTCGTATTATTGTATATTTTTTAAATTTTCCAGTACTTAGGTAATATTTTATATAATATCGGCATCTATGGAATATTTATATTTACGTTCTAGAATCGCATAATAATTAATCATTAGAAATCAAATTGGCAATATATTTCTATTCGGGCTCGAATCATTTTTTCTCGTTGGCAAAATATTCTACCAACACGTCATACAATTGTAAAATATTTTTCAATTACGATGCAATTTCATTGATTCATTGACACATTGAGCTTTTCACGCCTCGCCTTCTGACCTCGATAGAAATATTTTGCGTTGAATGAATTTAAATCGATAGAGTTAAAATTAATATTATTTCTGATTGGAATCGGATGTATTTCAAATAGAAATATGTTTTCATTTTACATTAGATAGAAATTACTAATCGGATATTTTTTAATGTTTTAAACTATACATACAGTATTTTTAAAATATGGGAATTTCTTANGCTCGCTATCGACTTCAGTTGATGCGTTTGAGTCGCGCTCTGAAAGAAAAGCGGCCACTATACGAGCAGAGACACGACAAAGTGATTTTATTACATGATAATGCTCGGCCACATGTGGCAAAACCAATCAAAACTTACCTGGAAACACTTCAATGGGAAGTTCTACCCCACCCGCCGTATTCACCGGACATAGCCCCCTCCGATTACCACTTGTTTCGGTTGATGGCGCACGGTTTAAGCGAGCAGCGCTTCCATTCTTTTGAAGAAGCCGAAAAATGGCTTGATTCCTGGATTGCCTCGAAAGATGAGTTGTTTTTCCGACGGGGGAATCAATTGCTACCAGAGAGATAGGAGAAAGTGGTCTCTAATGATGGACAATACTTTGAGTAATGTCATTGTAATCAATATATTTTTAATTAATTAAAAAAAATAAAAAATAAAACAGCGAGAACTTATTCAAGGTCCTATATGTATTATTTGTATGTTACATTGGCTTGCCTGATAAATAAATAAATAAATAAAATATTTAAATTATGTAATAATATTTACTAAAGAATGATTATTTTAAATATATGAGTAGACCAGTGGACAGATTGAGGACAGTCGTGGCGAAGGGGTAAAAGTGTGCGTTTGTGCGTTGTGGCTCAAGACGCAATGCATTTAACGTTTAGCTTTAATGCATCACGCAACAAGCCAATACGAGCGTCAGATAAGAACAGGAAGTCGGATATAATAGGGGCGGTTATTTCTATAAAGAACAGTGTAATCGAATAATGCTAAAGAAATAAAAACTTTCATAATTCAAAGCTAAAGATTATCTGGGCTTAGGGTCGGCATCGACTTCACCGCAGCAAACAATCGCGTTTTGTTCCACCGCCATTGAGACGAGTAATTAATTTTAGAGACCGTCACTTTGTGCCTTTCTTCTCCACTTTATCGATAGATAAGATAGATATATTGATAGATAGATAGATATCAATCGAAAAAAATCAGATTCACTCAGTATTCTGCATGTAGCAGGGTAGGCAGAGAGAATCTATAATGTTAAGACACTCCGTTGCACTGCGTGACCTGTCCTGGCATATATTGTAATGGTATCCAATTTATTTTGTCTAAACATGTAACCTTAGGCAATTTTCATTTCACAATATTATTATGAGAGTATCTTTCTTTTCAGTTGCTAAAAACAGGGATAATAGGTATAAATATACTGTTCATTTTTAGACTAGAGTAGAATAAAGTGAAATGGAGTATGTATTAAATTTTTAAGGTTTTTAAGATTTTTAAGGACAATGAAATTAAATAGCGTATTCCAAATAGTTAACCAAACAAACTCTGAAGTATAGTATCCATTACAAGGCCTGTTAGTAATATAGAACATTTTCACTGTACCTATTGGCTACCTCTTTTTCTAGTGTCGTCACATTCACGTACCTAAATGTTGCATCAGAAGGTGGCCAATTTGCTGACTGTGGTTTCACACAGCTATTTTCCAATTATTGTGATATTTTCGTCTTTTGTATCGACAGCACGTAACCTATTTGCTTAAATTGTCTCTTTTTACTTTTAGCAACTTCTAGCGAACGTTTTTAGTTGTTGCTATCAAATAATCTCAGGATATTTCAAGTTTGTATTGTAAGACAATGTTAGAAAATGATAAACAAGTTTTCAAATTATTATAATGACCACGTTTTCACTTGCTGTAATTTTGTATTCATTTTTAGGGTTCCGTATATCAAATCGAAACCCTTAAGGGTAATTTTGTTGTCCGTCTGCCAAGATCAATTGTCCGACCGAGATCGCGTCGATGTATCAAGCATAAATCAAATATTCAAATCTGTTGACGGTATATAAAAAGAAACGGTAACGGTACAGAAAAAAAAACCCATCCTTTGTCTGTGAAAAGCACTTTAATATCTGAAAAACCACAATTTTTTTCTCTTAATGCAAATTAAATCATAAATAATATTTAATTAAACAGTCGAAATATTTTTGTTAAATTTTTAGCAAATTGATTAAGTTGTTTAGTTTCACTACATTTTAGGCTTATCGGATTTCCTATGGTAGGTAACCTCAGACGCATCGCTTACGTTATCTGTCTCCAGCACAGGTACATACAAATCCTTCAGCATTAATGCATCGCGCCTAAGCCGATTTCTAATTTCGTGTGAGAGATATGTTGCTTCCATAATCCTTGCTATCTCGTAGACTAACGAGATGATTGTGCCTGATTTCATTTCATTTTTTGGGTTTCGTACCTTAAAAGGGTAAAAACGGAACCCTTATAGCAGGGGTTCCCAATCTTTTCTTCATCAAGGACCACTTTTATACCGTTCTTGGTAGCAGGGACCAAGAACGGTATAATAGTGGTCCTTGATGAAGAAAAGATTGGGAACCCCGAGATATAATAAAAATTAACTGTGATAATAAAACAAAAACTTCGCCTCACTTCGCATCCCCAGTCATAAAATTTTAATCGTTCGCGGGTCATATTGAGCAGCTTCTGCGGACCACTGGTGGTCCGCGAATCACTGGTTGGGAACCAGTGCATTATAGAATCATTTTTTTATATGTCTGTTCATCTCTTATGACTATCAATCTCGAGATTGCATGCAGTTATCAAGCTGAAATTAATGTCGAATATTTATATCTATGTATGTACATATATATANTACAATTCTAAATTTAAGCCTTATATAAAATGTATGTTTAAACTACTGGCCACTTAAGCACATAAGCCGACCCACTGGATTAAAATACAGTCAACATTTTACACGCTTTTAAATTATCCAAGTTTGTATCTTATTTTATATATGTTTTTCTTTGTTTCTCTAAGTAAGTATTTTACCTCTATTTTACATGTTAAATTATTATTAACAAAATTATATCAATTTTGTAACACAACTAACAACGCGCTTAAATTGCATTATTTTATTGATATAATTTAAAAAAATTAACAACACTATATCCTACGAGCAGGGCAGGCAGAGGAAACTTGAAACAATTGAAACTGTGTCGGCAGAGGGAGCTTAGTGTTAAGCTTAAGACACTCCGCTCCTCACTTTTCGCCGACTTTCGGAGGTATTGCGTGTTGAGTGGCGGAACTCAACAACGCTTTTATTTTATTTTTATATTATTGTATATCTTTTAAATTATCAAATACCTGGTATACTATGTACAATTTATATTTACATTCTGAATTCTGCAATAATCTATCATTAGAAATCAAATTGGAAATATATTACTATTCCGGCTCATATCTTTTTTTCTCGTTGCTCCAATATTCTGCCAACACGTCATACAATTGTAAAATATTTTTCAATTACGATGCAATTTCATTGAATCATTGACACATTGAGCTTTTCACGCCTCGCCTTTTGACCTCGATAGAAATATTTTGCGTTGAATGAATTTAAATCGATAGAGTTAAAATTAATATTATTTCTGATTGGATAGCTGAAATACATCCGGTATTTCAAATAGAAATACATTTTCATTTTATATTAAATAGAAATTGCAAATCGGATATTTTTTAATGTTTAAAAAGTACATTGGTACGGTATTTTTACATTACTTAAAATAGGAATAGTTCTTAAACATGCTGATTTTTTTTCAGCTTGTAACACTATGCACATTGGATATGAGTTGTAAAAAAAATTAATAAAATAATAATAATAATAATATATGCATGGCAATACACATAAATAACATAGTTAATTATGTATAATAAAAAGCAGGGTTGAGGCCAGTCGTGGCACGAGGTGTGACTGTAAACCGACTGGTTGTGGGTTCGATCCCCACTCGAGGAAATGAAATATTTACTTAAATTTATATTTCCATTTCTTTACTCTGGTGTCGAGGTTAAGCGCGGCGTTGAGTTCTGACACTCAACACGCAATGCCTCCAGAATTTGGCAGAAAGTGTGGAACGGAGTGTGTTACACTAGGTTCCCTCTGCCTATCCTGCTGTGTGCGGGATACAGTGTGAAGCTGAAAAAGCAGGGTAGATTAGTGTTAAGACACTGCACTTTTTACGAAATTCTGGTAGCATTGTGATTGTGAGAGGCGGAACTAAACGCCGCGCTTTGCTTCGAGACCAGAGTGAAAAAAAAATATTAAACACTTAATTCCTCGACTGGGAATCGGACCCACACCTGTCGCGTTTACAGCCGCACGCTTGTGTACTGCGCTAATACCTATAGAATACCTATAGATATTTTTTAAACATTTTTAGAATTAACATTTTAGTGTTGGATTTTTAGTAATTTATCCTACTTTCTGTCGTTTTACTGATATTTTTGTATTACCTATATTGTTCTCATGACGATGTTTGGAAAAGATTTCATTTTAAATTTAAAGTAGTTACAAACAAAAATGTTACGTAGTGCGAACTTATTCCGAGAAACGCAAACACTGTGCGCGACAACAAGCGCAATCAAGAACAATTGTAAACTTACTAACGGGGAACATCTTTTGTTACTTTCTTGAATTATCTTAATATTTTATGTAATATTCTGCTAGTTAGGGGCCAGTCGTTAATCGCGATAGGTTGTGGATTCGATTCTCACTCGAGGAAATGAAATATTTAATATTTTCATTTCCTCACAATCACAATGCTACCAGAATTTCGCAAAAAGTGCAGTGTCCTAACACTAATCTACCCTGCTTTTTATTATACATAATTAATTAGGTTATTTATGTGTATTGCCATGCATATTTTATTATTATTATTTTTTAATTTATTTATTTTACAACTTATATCCAATGTACAGTGTTACAAGGTGAAAAAAAATTCAGCATGTTTAAGAAATATTCATATCTTAAGTAATGTAAAAGTATCGTACCTATGTATTTTTTATCGAGGTCAAAAGGCGAGCCGTGCCAATGTGTCAATGATTCAATGAAATTGCATCGTAATTGAAAAATATTTTATAACTGTATGACGTGTTGGCATATTGGAGCAACGAGAAAAAAATTGGAGCCGGAATAGAAATATATTTCCAATTCCATCCATTTTCCATTTCGGATTAAAGAATGTAATGCCTCTAGAATTCGATGGAAAGTTCGTCTTACTGATAACGGTGTTTTAGCACTAGGTTCCTAGGTTCCTTCTGTTTAGCCTGCTATGTGCAGGAAGTTGGTCCTCAAGGTAAAACAGTATTTGTAAAATATTATAAATTGTTAAATATTTCATCGTTCAATATATTTAGGTATAATTTCTAAATCCATAATCAAAACAATCCTGACAGATCAACATTAATGTACACCCTACTCCATATCCTCTATTACAGCAACGTGATACCAAATTGCGTGGGAACCTGACACGTTGTATGACTGACGTCGTGATATTTACTCGCATTAATTGCCTTTTGAAAGGAAACATTCTTGCTCCTAAGATAGCGTTTGTGTGTGACAGGTGTTGTAAGGAGAGTGCGCTACTGGTCATATCTCAAATATACAGGTAATAATAGACGTAATTTATTTTTCTGGAATTCTTTTCTATATTATAGTTTATTTCAGGCAAGTTGTGGCGCAGAGGCACAAGTGTGTGACTGTAAATGCGACAGGTTTTGAGTTCGATTCCTACTCGAGAAAATTAAATATTTCATATTTTCAATTCTTCTCTTAAGTGTTGAATTTAGCCGCTCAATACGCAATACCTAGGTTTGACGTTATATGGTGAACGCAAGTGTCTTAATAGAAACAGAGTGTCTTAACACTGGGTTTCTCGGGTTCCAGATACGGCGTCAAGCTAAAAAGAAAAAAATTGTGATAACTATAAAGGAAATCACTTATTTGTGAATTGTTTTCTTGTAAGCAAATTGTAATTTTGTAAAAGTTTGTCAACCCATACTTTATTACAAATGCTTTTTCACATACAAAATACTTGATTATTATTACTGAATATTTATCGGGAAACGGTATCAAAATATTATATATTTCATATAAAAAACCCAATCAGAATTTTCCCCACAACATTTAGCTTTAATGCATCACGCAACAAGCCAATACGAGCGTCAGATAAGAACAGGAAGACGGATAATAGGGGCTGGTATATTTATAAAGAACACAGTCTACAGGCGCATAATGCTAAAGAAAAAAAAACTTTCATAATACAAAGCTAAAGATTATCTGAGCTTAGGTTCGGCATCGATTTCTCCGCAGCAAGCATTCCGCTTTTGATCCACCGCCATTGCGACGGTTAATAATTTTTAGAGGCCGTCTCTTTGTGACTTCTCCGCCATGTTAATAAATAAATCAATCAAAAAAAAAAAACAGCTGCACGCTGTATTCGGCATGTAGCAGAGTGGAGGGAACCTATTTATGTTAAGACACTCTGTTACCTACTTTTCGCCGAATTTATCGAGACATTGCGTTTTGAGTGGTTGTACTCAACGCCGGGTTTTTGCCTTGGTGTTTGAGTAAAGATATGAAAATATTAATAAAAAATAATTCATTTCCCCGAGTGATTGAACCCACAACCGCCGTGTTACAGCCATACCCTTTTGCCAATGCGCCACTCCGACCTCAATATTGATAGATCGTTTCGCAATTGTGTTCTTGCATCAATACGTATTGTGATGATATTATTTAGCTGATTCGATTCATCTCGTTCATTTTCATTATCGATGATTTAATTATTAACGGATAACGCCGTGATTTATTACGCTTTCAGGTAATATATTATAAAAAATAAATCTGCTTCACGCTGTATCCCACACACAGCAGGGTTAGCAGAGGGAACCTAGTGTTAAGAAACTCTGTTCCCCACTTTCTACTGAATTCTGGACGCATTGCGTGTTGAGTGGCAGAAACAACGCCGCGCTTACTCCTTGTATTTCCTTTCCTCGACACCAGAGCGAAGAAATGGAAATATTAATGTACCTACACAGAAATAAAATTCTTATAGGTTCACTTTTTTTTTTAATCTATCTGTTCGTCTGTACGTTTTTAAACCATTTTTATCAAGAAAGCTTGGAAAAAACAAGCTGGAATTAATATCAAATATCCACGGTCCTCTGAAGCACAGCAAAATAAACCTCTAATGCAATTTATATTGTTTATGTTTTATTTTTGCCGCATATTGTAAGTATGAATTTAGCCGCGTAATTAAACACTTCAGAGTTTTATTCATTAAAAGTTTCATTTTTGTGTTAAGATATTTCATACTACTACTTGATACTTGAGGCCATCATGGAACAGGGGCACAAAGGTGTGTCTGTATCGCGACGGTTGTGTGTTCCATACCCACTCGAGAGGATGAATTATTATTTATTATAATAATATATTCTTTTCTTAGCTCTGGCGATAAGGCAAAAAACCCGGCGTTTGGATCCGCCACTCAAAACGCAATGCCTTGAAAAAATCGATGAAAAGTGGGAAACAGAGTGTCCAAATACCAGGTTGCTTTCCTGCTGTATGCGGGATACAGCGTGAAGCTAATTTAATTTTTTTTATACTAAATACAATGACTTGTGATAAAATAAAAACATCTGAGAGAACATTGTCTCTTATAAATAATACTATTCTTTACTTTCATCACTCTATTGAATAACCTACAGTTTCATTTTACCGTATATAGGAGGAAACATCAAAAGCATTACTTTTCTTTTTGCCTCAACCTGACTTGTTCGTACGACGTGTCTATTGACGGAGCTGTGTAGGGTATAGTTACTTACGTTAAGTCGATTTATGATTAGATGAGGAAAATGTTTAGAAATATATCCTTTTATTGTTATTATTTTATTCTTACCTGCAGGTAATTCAATTTCTTCTTCAATTCATTTATTAATATTTTTTTTATCAACACGTTTAATAATTACGATCCGCCATATGCTGTGCACGGCGAGTGGAGCTGAGCGAAGCTGTTGCGTAATGTAATTAAAAAAAACTAAAGGGTAAAATGATTATTTAAAACTGACATATATGTATATATATATATATATATATATATATATATATATACATACACACATACATACGTAACTGACATATTCAAATGTCCACTTAACTAACTCTACGGGACACCATTTACTCAAAAACTACAATGACAATTATAACCAACTAGGTACTTCGCTACCGTGTCATCCACATCGTTCATCGTCCGAAGAGTTTCGTTTCGCTCAGCTTAATAACTATACATTATAATAAAAACGTTTGTATCGCTTCGCTTCTATTTGTATCATCGCTAGTTTAAACTCGAAGCCCTTATTAAGTTTGTTTTTCAACTTTCTCAGCCTTTTAGATTTTTTTTTTAAATCCGACGGAGTTTCAAATATTGCATTTTATTATCGTATTAGCAGATAGAAAAAATAAACTATTTTTTAATAATAGGTATAAGCTTCATCGAGATTAGGTTTCGGGTATACGATAATCAACCCTCAAACACTATTCCACTATAAGTAAATTTCAGGGATTTTTACTTATAGGAAAATTTCAAAACATTCAAGGTACGTGAAAAATTCAGGCAAGAGTACAGTTTTAAAAATATACACAATTCTGTAATCTGCTTGGCAATTGCAGGACTACACTGAACAACTGAATATTATTTTGTTTTCCAGAAATAAAGATGATGTTTTGTTATTAACATTTAATAACATTTTGTAACAACGAAGAACATTTAACCTTTCGGTCAATAATCCTTTATCAATATATCATAAAAAAAATGCAATTTAGACATTTTATAATTCATATTTTACGCAGTTGTTTGTGGGAAAAGGTGTAAAGTAGATTTTTAAAAAATCTTTAGGTAAAGGCGGTAATTTTTTCGTGTTTGAAATGACTATTAAATATTAAATATTTAATAGTCATTTCAAACATATATACCTTTAATATTATTTAAAAATACATCACTGTTTAAATTTTTTAAATCTCCACATATTTTATCTTCCGCCATGTTGAATGAACCTACATTATATGATACCTCTTTCGTACTTTAAGAGAGACGTTGCGTTTTGTAGTAAAACGCAAATTAAAATAGAAAGGGAGTATATTATAAATAAAATATCTTTTTTTTCTGATCAAAATCAAGCCCACAACCAGATGTCAAAGAGTTTTTAATTACATCACTATGTAATCAAAACTACCTAATCAATATACATTTAATCAAAGAATTTTAATATATCTAATAATAGGCCAGTCATTTTCTTTACAGTACAACACAAAGTTAAGATTGTTTTTAAAGGACTTCAATGTCGAATATCTCAGCTATGAAGCGCCTGCCAATGGTTATATTCTCTTACAATGATAGCTGACAGCGCGACGTGGAAACAAAGAGATCGCGCCGCACTTTTTTATAATTCACTCACTTTACTCTTTGAATTTGTTTTTAACGGCTTCCTCCTCTGAATAGCTGTTATCTCGGATGCTACTCTCCACTTTTGCTTTACGTTTTTATTCAGTTCACGTTCTGATTTTAGACTCGTCTTGGTTTCAAGTTTCTCTTTAGAGAAATGTGAAGGCATATTGAAAAAAATACCCCTCTTAATTATTTGTGCCATCATTTTTTGTGTGAAAACCCCGAAAGCAGAATTCGTTATGAGAAATCAGTTTTAGTGAGTGATTTTTGTGTACAAAATAAAATTGAAATTTACGTAATTTAGTTAGTCAGTATTGTTTTTGGATTTTTACACATACAACAGGGTAGGCAGAGGGAACCTAGAGTTAAGACATTCCGTTCCCCACTTTCCGCCGAATTCTGGAGGCATTGCGTATTGAGTGGCGGAACTTAACGACGCTCTTTGCCTCGACACCACCGCGAAGAAACGGAAATATAAATTTAAATAAACATTTCCTTGCCTCGAGTGGGGATCGAACCCACAACCAGTCGCGTTTACAGTCACACTTTGTGCCCCTGCGCCACGACTGGCCTCGTTTTTTGAATTTTTCATTAATATTAAAATAGTAGTCGTCTCATTTAATTGCCATAGTTAAAGGTAGCGACTGACTGACAAAGCAATATTTACTCATCTAAGTTAATTGCTTTGAAAAGAGAAATCTTGCTCCGTTAAAATATTATTCGTAAGGCAGGCTTTTATGGTGGTATGTGTGCCAGCTATATCTCAAAGACACCCGCCGTAATTAAGTATACAATGGGTTCATATTCGGTGCTGGGCGGGAGTGGGGCCATTGTGTTTCCGTTATCTACAGCGCGGTCTTTTTGCCTTCGCAAACAGACCGCCGGAGAAAAGTGTTAATGTGAAAAGGCTAGCGGCTTTCACTGTTCATGTATTTATCTTTTGTATTAATTATATATGAGTATATGAATGTTGAGTTATACTTAAATTGACGCTATCTATAGATATACCTGTGGTAATTTAGTATAATAATTTGAATTTATTTCATATTTCACTGTATAATATGCAGGGTTTACCAATTTTAAATCAATAACTAAGTTTTATTTATTGTTTTGGTAAATTAAAGACGTATTTTGTTCCATTTGATTGAGTCCTTTTTTTGAGGTTTTCGTAACACACCGATTGATTCCCAGTCGAACGTGTGAATTATTGTCATATGCTCTTTCTGGTAAGAAGACAAAACGCGACGTTGAGTTTCGTCAATCAATGTCTCGAAAGTTGGGCGGAATTCTGCCTACTCTGATATAATATGCGGGATACGCCGTTAAGCTAAAAAGAGTATTTTTATTCATGCAAAATTATCATTATATTTGGGGTACAAGTTACAGTTTAGAAAAATATGAAAAAAGTTATAAGCAAACAACGGTTTTTCCTTCAAATATACTACATCCTTATCTAGAAAACGTATAAAAATTTGAAAGTAGCGAGACTCGAACTCACCTCTCCTAGAAACCGACCAGATTTTCTTTCCTAAGTGTGGAAAAACACTTTAAAAATGTTTAAAAATACACTATAATATATTCCACAAAATTCAACAAAAACAATTCCTTTCAAAGGGAATACCAAGACTTGAGCTTAACACCGTCCAGCAAACAAACGATCGCCTTTTGTTCTATCTCTATTGAGAAAGGTAATTAATTACAGGGCACTCGTCACTTCGGTGCGCCGAGATCGACGGATCAGCTCCCGGTCACGACCACCCCCATCGAAGAATAGATTACATCTTCGTCTTTCATAAAATATGATTGAGCTGATTATCTTGTGAATTAAATCTATTAATTTTCGTTATCCAGGATATTTTAATTATGATTGGGGGCGGCTTCCGGCGGAATTTATAGGGTTAAGGATATTAAGGTGGTGCTTCCTTGTTGTAATATATTTTGGCAATTTTATTTTTAGATGTAGTCAGTGAGTTTATTTAAATTTATATTTTGTTTTATAGTTTTAATTTTTAAGTATTTATAGTTTTAATTTTTTTTTGACACAAACTCGTAATGGATCGAATAAAAAAATCAGCTTCATGCTGTATCCCGCACACAGTAGGGTTGGCAGAGGGAATCTAGTGTTAAGGCATACCGTTCTCCACTTTCCGCTGAGTTCTGGAGGCATTGCGTGTTGAGTGTTAGAACTCAATGCCGCACTTTGCCTCGACACCAGAGCGAAGAAATGAAAATATAAATGTAAGTAAATATTTTATCTCCTCGAGTGGGGATCGAACCCACAACCAGTCGATTTTACAGTCACACTCTGTGCCGCTGCGCCACGAATGGCCTCATAAATCATAAAATAAAAAAATCATAAAACTTCAAAATAAACTCATTTGCTGGTGCGACAATTCAATGGGTATATTTTTCCCTTTTTTTCAGTTTCCCACGTTATCCTGCGTTTAACAAAGCAAAGAGGTCCTTAACAAAGCAAGTAGGTAAAGAGAACTTAATTCCAGACATTGTGCGTGGAATGTTATAACGTAATGAAATAAGAGCGACAAAAAATGGAAATTATTTATTCCTTCAAATGAATATGGAATCCACAAAATCCACATACAGTTATTTGTTATTAAATATATAGTTTATGTTTCATAATGTAAGAATGAGAAATATGCTCACAAGTAAGCTTTAAATTCAGTATACGAGTATACAGCGATAGCAATAAATATAATATGGTAACAGAAGTGATGGATGTTCACAAATTGTAGGCTAAAATGAAAACCAAAAGTACCACACGTTTCATTACGTCGAGTACGAGATACCGTATCAGGGCGTTCTAATAGGCATGTATAGTGAAATGTTATGCTAATTTTATATTTCGAGTGTAATAACATTCTTAAAATGTATAATTTATTTATTATACAGAGTGGAAGAGGCAGCGCTCCTTTTACGGAAACAGCATATAGGGTAAAATATTTCAAACCCATAACTAGAGAAATTAATCAAGATGCCTCAACAATTTGGACATAGGATTTTTTTCATTTCACGATTTTTATCCATACCTGTATTTCGTGTGACGCAATTACGTATAGATCCCAATAACGTAAACACTTACTACTACAAAAATACTACTAAAGGTTAAACAACTTTGAACTTTATCGCCAATACCTACGACTCGATTTCGGAATGAGGCGTGTGCGGCGGTGTTCCTTTGATAGGTTTATGTGTGCGTGCGTCGTCCTTACAAATGGCGTTTTATTTTAAAACGACAATTTTATTATTTATTTTGTTTGAAAAAATAACTTTTTCATTTTTGGGAATTTATTTTTTTCTGATTTATATTAGGCTTTTATGGAGTAGTTAAAACTGTGGTTTCATTTAAAGTGGTGCTTACACTTCCACCCTGTATATTCTTAAAGGCTGTAGTAAAATACTGTAATAATTTAATTTAATATTACCGGACTTGAATTGATAATATTATAAATATTGCCATATAACTAAATCAACTTCACGCCGTATCCCGCACACAGCAGAGTAGACAGAGAGAACCTAGTGTTAAGACACTCTGTCCCTTGTGTAAGAAATAATAGATACAATACCACGCATTATACCACCCGTTATTTACTATAATTATATTCTGTCTTATACTTCAATATGATATGATTTAATTAACAATAATAATTTATGATGAAAACTATAATATATAATACATAACAATTATTTAATTAAATATAATTAATAATAATTTGGTACTTAGCACATAAAGTCTACTACTTTTATTATTTTTAAGTATAATTATTGGAAATCGAGAAATGGAAAGTGTCTAAATATAAATTGTAAAAGTGGGTAATTGTATTTTAAAAAGAGTATAAAATAGCATGTATCGATTGTACGAGTTACACAAATTTGTAAACCTCGGAATATAAACACAGTTGTATAACGCTTATTTTACTTCCGTCCCACCAAAGAACTCTCGCCATTCACTTTCGTCATACTTGTGTGTGTGTGACGGAATGCAACGCCGCGCTTTGCCTCGACACTAGAGCGAAGAAATTGAAATATAAATTTAAATTAATATTGCATCTCCTTGAGTGGAAATCGAACCCACAACCACTCGATTTTATAGTCACACTGTGTGCCATATAAGCAATATTTTTAAATTTTAGCACAAATTGTGCATTCTTATAAGTCTTCCTAAATTTGACAATTTGTTAAATTGTTGTTTTTTGTTTATAAAAATTAATAAATCAACTTATGTGATTGCTATAAGAAAAATGTTTTGTGATTGAAGTAGACAGACAGACACCTATGTTTTTTTAATTTCATAACATTTACCTAAAATCATTAAAACATTTTGGTCCCATATTTTTTACAAAAATATATAAAAAAAATTACATACATCTATTTACAACAGTTTAACTAGAAGGTATTCAAGGGAACCTTAACGAAATAATGGCTGGTGGCCAATTAACTCGCGATGCTCATTACCACGTTGTTTTCGTTCAAAGCTTGTTCTATTTTTTCGGTACGCCGCGCACCTGTGCAGACCTACTATCGCGTGTTAGATAATGCTGACATTTTAGAGGTACCCAATTATAGTACTAGTTGTTCAGTGTTAATTAGGTTCCTAAATTGTGAATATAATTGTAGGTTGTCTTTATTAGTACTTAATCATTTATATGTTTATATATATAAAAAAAATTAGCTTCACGCTGTATCCCGCACACAGCAGGCAGAGGGAACCTAGTGTTGAGACGCTCCGTTCCCCATTTTGTGCCGAATTCTGGAGGCATTGCGTGTTGAGTGGCAGAACTCAACGCCGAGCTTTGCCTCGACACCAGAGCGAAGAAATGGAAATATAAATTTTAAGTAAATATTTTATCTCGTCGAGTGGGGATCGAACCCGCAACCAGTCGCGTTAACAGTAACACTTTATGCCCCTGCGCTACGACTGGCCTCATTATGTTTATAATTTTGAATGTGACATCTTGGTGATGATCAGTTGCTTGTAAAGGATTGAAGTGTAGTTTTAAAAGGTTGTTTATGTTTAGTAACTGGACTCAAGGCAGTCGTGCCGTATGGGCACAAGGGTGCGGCTGTAAACACGACGATTGTGGGTTGGGTTCTCACTTGAGAGTGAAGTCAAGTGAGTGAAGGGTGAAGAGGCAAAACGCAGCGTTGATTTCCGCCACTCAACACACTCAACACACAATGCCAGAATTCCGCGGAATGTTGGGAACAGAAGTATCTGAATGGAAGCGGAGTATATCATACCTTTTTGGTTACCAGGTTCCCTCTACAGGTTACAGCGTGAAGCCAAAAAAATATTTATTTAGAATCTTGCCGTTTTCTAAATTCTATCTAAGGAAAATTGTAGCAAACAACCAATCAGCAGCATTTGCAAACTCAAACTAAGCAAACATGTTCGGGCCCGCACCGCGTTCAAGTTGTTGTCAGAGCGCTTCAATTCGTTTGCTCCGTTTTTATATAAAATTCTATTAAGCAGCCAATTGCTTCATGGAAGAACGTTTTACACTATACAAGCTTCAGCACACGTCTTCATTTATGAGGTTTAAACTATAGTTAAGATTAGACATTTTCCGGGGCTAAAAATTTCTCCCCAGGAGAGCCAGAGAGAAGAAGGAATGAAGTAATGTAATAGTTCGGTAATAACTTCAAAGTTAAATACGAAAACTATAACAGGTTTTGAATCTTAACCTAAAATACTGCTATAATGTAATTAAACCAGAGGAAAGGCCAGTCGTGGCGTAGCGGCACGAAGGGTGACTGTAAAACCGACTGGTTGTGGGTTCGATCCGCATTCGAGGAGTGAAATATTTACTTAAATTTATATTTCCATTTCTTCGCTCTGGTGTCGAGATTAAACGCGGCGTTGAGTTCTGCCACTCATTACGCAATGCCTCCAAAATTCGGCAGAAAGTGGAGAACGGAGTGTAGTAGTGCTAAGCACTAGGTTCCCTCTGCCTACCCTGCTGTGTGCGGGGTACAGCGTGAAGCTGATTTATTTGATTTATATAATTAAACATAGAATTGTTCGTGTAGAAGTATTTACATTAAAAATCAAATCAAATCAGCTTCACACTGTATCCCGCACACAGCAGGGTAGGCAGAGGGAACCTAGTGTTAAGACACTCCGTTCCCCACTTTCTGCCGAATTCTGGAGGTATTGCGTGTTGAGTGGCAGAACTCAACGCCGCGCTTAACCTCGACACCAGAGCGAAGAAATGGAAATATAAATTTAAGTAAATATTTCATCTCCTCGAGTGGGGATCGAACCCACAACCAGTCAGATTTGCAGTCACACCTCGTGCCGCTGCGCCACGACTGGCCTCAAATTATATTTACATTAAAAATCATTAATTTTCACACTATCGAGTACTAGACATCATACTATCACACCACAACAATCCTTCCAAACTGTTCTTTTATCCCAAAAGCTATCCTTAAAATAAATAGGAAATAAACCAACTCGAATCACCAATTTATCTGTGTTTCCCGTAGCCTCCAAGCTAATCGCAGCATCGCGCCGGGTATGAGACGGACGCCAACTCCTCCACGTCCGGAAATTGGCGCCCACTTGATCCGCTGACCGATGGCAGCTTGTCCGGCTGCTTTATTGTCCCTCGGCCTGTATTTATCGTGGGATAGCGTAATGCAATTTGTAATTTTGTGAAATATCAACGTATTTAGTGTTTAATATTTGATGTTTATTTGAAGTGGGAAGTACATATATATTTTTATAAGTTTTTTGATATAGTTTTTTCTTTCCTAAGTGTGGAATAACACTTTGAAAATGTTTAAAAATATTTAATAAATGACACTCTCTTGCCAAATGATAATTCTTAGTAATTATCTTTGGGTAGGGGAAATTTGTAAAAATCTCCCTACAGAGATGCTAACAACAAAGATAAGTTGTAACAAACGTATAAAAATTTCGACGTAGCTTGATGAGAACGTACGGCTTAATGGTAGGAGCGCCTGGTCAGGAGGCGCGGGTTCGAGTCCCGCTACGTTAAAATTTTTATACGTTTTCTTAATAAGTATTTTAGGTTTCTATGAAATTGTAATATACAGTATTATAACCTTAATGTAACGAACCTCAACATAACGATTTCTTCGATTGAACTGACAGTACGAGCTAATACAAAATATACCTTTAAATTACGAATAAATTTGTTCAAAATCTTTTATAACGAATTTTCAATCTTGCAAAATATAAGAAGAAAGTATTATTTACCTCTATATATCTAATTTCTTTTGATAAGGTTTACATAGAATTTATAATAAGTAATTTTAATTGATAATTTTACTAACGGCCAATACAGTACCTGAATATTCTGGATATTTAGGAAAATAAAAAAAAAAAATCAGCTTCACGCTGTATCCCGCTCACAGCAGGGTAGGCAGAGGGAACCTAGTGTTAATACACTCCGTTCCCCACTTTCTGCCGAAATCCGGAGGCATTGCGTGTTGAGTGGCAGAACTCAACGCCGCGCTTAGGAAAATAAAATTTTAAATAACTTGATATTTAGAGACGTTGACTCTACAAGATTAGTCATTGTACCAATAAGGACATAAAGTTTCATTAGGTTTTCTCGGCCTCAATGCTGACTTCGCAAGTCCCAAAGGGATGAAATACGTAATTAACACAAAAGATAAAACTTAGCAAAATGATAATGTTGACAATAAATCATTATGAAATAATTATGAGGTGAGAAACTTGACATTTTATTCAGCTTAAGGCTGTATCCCGCAAGTACCAGAGTAGGCAGGAGGAGCCTATTGTTAAGACACTCCGCTATCCACTTATCGCTGAATCCTGAAGGCATTGCGTTGAGCGACGGAACTCAACGCCACGCTTGCCTCGACAAAAAGTGAAGAAATATTAAACATATCATTTCCTTGAGTGGGAGTCGAACCCACAAACTGTCGCTCTTACAGTCACACGCTTGTGCACTTGCGCCACAACTGGCCTCAACTTGAGATAAATATGTAATTATCAACATTATATTTCAGCAAATATTAAATACCACACCAAATTTAATTGAAAACAATCGAATCGTATCCGAATATTCAACAAATAGGTACGTTCGAGCAAAAATATGACACGACTAATAAAAATAAAGGGCTCGCTGTAACAATAATTTTGAATTAGATCGATTTAGGGCGATAACGGCTTCAGTTATTATTTCCATAGCGTCGATAAACCTTGTAAATGGTTTTCCAAACGTTTCGGGCGTGCGGCGAGACTCTTTACTGCCGCGTTTGTCAAGATATTCCCCGGCCAAAAGGATAATAATCGGAAATTTTACGTTACGTTTGGTAGCCATACGCCTTGTACTTACTAGTGAAGATGGCACGGCTACTGTTAATAGTTACCTATTTTCCATGCCATAAACTTGATATATATTTTCTTTTTTTTTCAGTTTCACGCTGTATCCTGCATATAGAAGGGTAGGTACATGAACCTAGTGTTAAGACACTCCGTTCCTCACTTTCCACTGAATATTATGAGGCATTGCGTGTTGAGTGGTGGTACTAGACGTCCAGCTTTTGCCTTGGTGTCGGGGCGAAGAAAGAAAAACATTAATAAATAATAATTCATTTCCCAAAATGGAATTCGAACCCACAACCGTCGCGTTACAGTCACACCCTTGTGCATCTGCGCCACGACGGCTTCAATTTATATTTATTATTATTAGCAGCTTCACGCTGTATCCCGCATACAGCAGGGTAGGCAGAGGGAACTTCGTGTTAAGACACTCTGTTCCCTACTTTCTGCCGGATTTTGGAGGCATAGCGTGTTGAGTGTCAGAACTCAACGCCGCACTTTGCCTCGACACCGGAGCGAAGAAACGGAAATATAAATTTAAGTAATTATTTCATCTCCTCAAGTGGGGATCGAACACACAACCAGTCGGTTTTACAGTCACACTTTGCGCCGCTGCGCCACGACTGGCCTCAATTTATCTTATATCCAAATTATTCTTACAGTAGTTTTTAGTAAAACTTATCCATATATCTAATAATGAATCTTCTTCGTTCTTCATGTCAGTTGTAAATAATTGCCTTGTTATTGTTGAAAACTATATCTGTTGGGAGATAAAGTCGTTCACCTTCCAGTTTCATCAATCATCAATACTTATCAATCACTTCTATAATAATAAGCTAAAACTTATCAAGATCTAATTCACATCGGTACTTATTTTCTGCCTTGTCATACGATTCAATGGAAGTGTTAGATTTACTAAATATTGGAAGTTTTTGAATTAGAGCCTGTCGGCGTGACTAGGGTGTGACTATAACGCGACGGTTGTGAGTTCGATCCCAACTCAAAGGAATGAATGAATTTATTGATATTTTCTTTTTTTCGCTCTAGTTCCAAGGCAAAAGCCCGGCCTTGTGTTGCGCCACTCAACACGCAAGGCCTCGAAAAATTAGACGGAAAGTGGGGAATGGAGTGTCTTAATTCTAGGTTCCGTCTGCCTACCCTGCTGTATGCGTGATTAGCGTGAAGCTGATTTAATTTTAGAATTTTCCTACGTTAAAAGAATTATTAGACTTTATTTATATAGGTAACTTTAACTTGAGGCCAGTCGTGGCGCAGCGGTACGAGGTGTGACTGTAAAATCGACTGGTTGTGGGTTCGATCCCCACTCGAGGAGATGAAATATTTACTTAAATTTATATTTCCATTTCTTCGCTCTGGTGTCGAGGTTAAGCGCGGCGTTGAGTTCTGCCACTCAACACGCAATGCCTCCAGAATTCGGCAGAAAGTGGGGAACGGAGTGTCTTAACACTAAGTTCCCTCTGCCTACCCTGCTGTGTGCGGGATACAGCGTGAAGCTGATTTATTTTTGTTTTTACTTTAACTTAAGCTTAAACAATTTTGCTATGACGCTTCATTATATTGTCAATGTACCTTTGCAATTTGTTGTTTATGTTCAAAATATATTATAATTAAATGTATTTTAGTACGATTTCTTTACTTAAAATCAAGAAAGAAAACCAGAACGGCATAAAAGAGTCAGGAGGGAGACGCTTGAGATAACGTTTATTCTGAAAAGGGAAGGCTAAAACAAATTCTAAAGGAAAAGTGAGTAAATTATAAAAGTGCGACGCGGGCTTTTTGTCTCCGACCTGCTACTGTCAGTTATCGCCCATTGTTAGATAAAGTAACCACCGGAAGACGTCATATTACGTAGATATCTTTCAGTCTCTGAGTAACCAGGTTGCTAAAATGTATTATAAGTATAACTATTAGATTTCAAAAATGTCGATAATTTTTTGATTTCAAATGTCCATATTTGCTATTTTGAAGTGGAAGAAAATTTTCTCTTTTATTATATTAAATTTGTCTAAACTGACATCTCAAAAAGTCCAATTTACAAACGTATAAAAATTTCAACGTACCGGGTTTCGCACCGTGCCTCCTGGAAACCGACCAGGCGCTCTGACCGCTGAGCCATAAGTTCTCGTCAAGTTACGTCGAAATTATTATACGCTTGTTACAACTTATGAGGAGGCGCGGGTTCGAGTCCCGCTACGTTAAATTTTTATACGTTTTCTAAATAAGTATTTTTCTTTCCTAAGTGTAGACTTTAAAAATTTTTCTTTAAAGATTTTTCTTAATTACTCATCAGAAACGTACTATAACTATAAACAAATTTTAAATTGCCCAATGATAAGTTAATTAAATCCTTATAAAAGCTCGAGAACGTGACAGCTTGTTAGTGTCTAGCTGATTCATCAAAGTTACAAGCGAGTTAAGAAGTCACGCTATCAATTAAGCGATTGCTCTATTTGCGCCGGCACGCTGTAGCGATAGCGAAGACCGCGAGATCCTTGCGTGCTATACAACTTCAGTTGTTTGTGCAGCCGTTGCTGAGTTTTCTTAACGTCTATGTTTATATTAGTTATTTCAAACATTTTTAAAGTGTTTCTAACACTTAGGAAAGAAAAATACTTATTTAGAAAACGTATAAAAATTTTAACGTAGCGGGACTCGAACCCGCGCCTCCTGGAAACCGACCAGGCGCTCTGACCACTAACGAACGTATGGCTTAGTGGTCAGAGCGCCTGGTCGCTTTCCAGGAAGTGCGGGTTCGAGTCCCGCTACGTTCAAATTTTTATACGTTTTCTAAATAAGTATTTTATATTAGTTAAATAATGAATTATGCTATATTTCATGATATATGAAGTAATAAATGAGATGAGAATTTTAAAATTTCGAATATAACCTTAACTGCAGCTGAATAAAAATCAGCGCTTTTTGGACATACATATATCTGATAGAACTCTATACTCAATTTTTATTTTACGCTTTAATATGTAACATGTTCACTAAAATCTAAGCCAAGGTTTCCAAAGTTTACAAATCTCATACAAAATATTATTTTTTTAATTTTACAGGACAACTCAGAATGACATGTTTTGATGTCTTGTGTTGTAATTTCAGATAGCATAATTTAAGACAAGTATTAGACATCGCCATGGCACAGTTATCATTTGGTTATTATAAAAGGTTGCAGGTTCGGTTCAATCTGGACAACATTTTTATATAATAATTTTTTTCGTCTCTGTATCTATTCTTATTATAAAACTCTAACTGATCAGTTTCTACATGGAAGATATGTGAGAAAATCTATTTTGGGGGCTTTTATCGATGAATATGAATAGAACTCAAAACAATGACTGTTTTGTCTTTTTATCTGTGTTTCTGTGCGCTTGTACACGCTAATGTTAGATTCGACTTAGGTGCATTTTATTATATTTAAATTTTTTATATTAAAGCAAACTACCTTTAACATTTAGTGCTTGTTTCATTAAATTCAGTTCAGAAATAAAATGTTATATCAATATCTAGTATTTGGTTGGACAAAATTGCTACAATTTTTTTTGTTGAATCGGCTGATACTTTAATTTTTCATCTTTAAAGTGAAAATGTTATTAGGACACGAAAGTAATTCAGATTAGTAAATAAATAATCGTGTAGTTCTAGAGGGCGACGCCGCGAGCGGGTACTTAGTCTTATTACCGAAGTACAGTATTGTAAAGAAATCAAACACCTCGAGGTTTTTACATACTTATATTCCAGAGCAAAATATTATTAAGCTTGTCTATCTTAAATTCTAATATAATATGTTATTCTAGAGAATCTCTTTCTTCTTCCGTTCCAAGTCTTAAAAGTGTATCTCGAATTTTTCGACCACATAAAGCGTCATTTTAGTAGTGCCCTCTGGTGATAGTTCTATAAACTTATTTCAATTATTCCAAAAACATATTTTTATTAAACAAAGAGGTTCATTTACATTTTTATAATAAATTATTGCGAATATTAAAACTTATAAATATAAAATCATTACAGTATTGATTTAGGCAAGTTAAACAATTCAGTTCACCTGAAAGCACAGAAATTGGAAAACAAAACGACTTAACAGTAGCTTCCCTCTGTTTAAGATACACAAACACGCTTAGACATACTAAATATAAAAAAAAAACTCAAGTTAAATATAATACTCAGAAAAATGTAGTCAAAAAAAAATACTCTTCAACGAATATTTTTATAAAAATTTTAATTTAAAATAAGTTTTAATTTCACATATGTAATTCTACGCACTAGAAGTGCAGGTATCCACGCGTCGCGACGCATAATTGGCGGTATAAACGTCTGATGAGAATAGCTTGCTAATGAGCAGCTCGCGTTAATTACCCTTGGGCGTTGCTGTTCGCTCGCTGAATGCCTTCTAATAAAGGATATTGTGAACGAATTTTATGTAAGCTTCTATATTAATATTAAGATTTTTTTATTTATATTTTAAAATTAAAAAAAAATCAGCTTCACGCTGTATCCCGCACACAGCAGGGTAGGCAGAGGGAACGTAGTGTTAAGACACTCCATTCCCCACTTTCTGCCAAATTCTGGAGGCATTGCGTGTTGAGTGGCGGAACTTAACGCCGCCCTTTGCCTCGACACCAGAGCGAAGAAATGGAAATATAAATTTAAGTAAATATTTCATCTCCTCGAGTGGGGATCGAACCCACAACCAGTCCGTTTTACAGTCACACTTGTGCCACGACTGGCCTCTAAAAAATTATGATATATATGTGAAACAAATTCCTTTTTCCCTTCCATAAGTCCCGGTTGTTGGATCCTCATTGGTTATTGCTCATATCAGTTGTAAAAAAGATTTGTCAGTGGGACAGCGTCTGACTGTCTGTCTCGGAGGAATGATTATAGTTAATTTATTTTCATTTTTCCCCTCTGGTATACGAAGCGCGACGTTGAGTTCTGCCGATTAGAACGGAGTGTTTCCATACAAGGTTCCCACTGCCTATCCTATTATGCGGGGAAAACGTGAAACTGCTTTTTTTAAATGATTTTTCATTTATGCTCGACAGTACTATTGACGAAGTAACATTTAAAATATTTTTCGTAATAATTATACGGATCTCAGGTAACCATTTCATATTTTTGCTTTAGCTAGCGCGAGGGAGGAGGTGCATTATTAATTATTTTCGTCGACACTAAAGTAAATATTACGAAGTCACGTCACGCCTCTCTTAATTAATAAGAGATGACGTGAGTTTGCGTGTCTCGCGGGAACATAAGTGCAATACATTGGTAGGATTTCATTAGAGACTGCCATTTGCATCGTATTATTACCTCTGACTTAACTAAACACAATATTCGCACCGTTTCAGAATATTAAATGTCGTAATTTTATCTCTTGTTTTGTGTTACCTTCTTCCCTATATGCATGTTGATTGCAGAATTTGAACTATAATTAAGGTATATAGGTTTATTTATTTACTCATTTTGTGAATACTGGTAGTGTAAATATTAATTTAGTTGACATGCAACTGATAGGATAAACATCAAAAATAAATATTTATTTAATTTTTACGTAATAGACTACAAGTTCTTTTTTTAGAAGAATGGTTTTTTAAAAAACACAATATTTGGTGTGAAAAGAATTGTATCAAATATTTTTTTTTATTGTTCTATGATTTTTTACTTTTCCAGATCAACCAGGACTCATCTTTGATTAGACTGTGACTTAGCGTTGACTTTATAAACTGAACATTTTAACCAAGAATAATTTAAAAAAATTAAAATAATGGAGGCCAGCGGTGGCGCATAGGTATGTGATTGTAAACACGACAGGTCGTAGGTTTGATTTCCACTCGAAGAAATTAAATATTTAATATTTCCATTTTCTTCCCTCTAGTGTCGAGGCAAAGCGCGGCGTTCAGTTTTGCCACTCCACACGCAATGCCTCCAGAACTTGGCGGAAAGTGGGGAACAGAGTGTCAACACTAGGTTCCCTTTGCCTACCCTGTCGTGTGCGGGATACAGCGTGAAGCTGAAGCTTTTTAAATTGAAACCTTAGTTCGTAAGCAGGTAATTTATTAACAGACGTTCAAAGTAAAACGTAACAAGTTTAAATTTAATTTCATTTAATGAAACGATTATACTAATCTCACAGTCAAACAACGTCTCAAAGCGTGCCGTAGCTCCTTTATTTGTGATTGCAAGTAAATTTATTTACTCCGACCTTTTTTCTCAAGAAGGCAAAAAGGATGCATTAAAAAGTTTTGAGCGTTTTAAAACATCATTTCGTTAAAGTATTTCCTTTAACAGCCTTTATACGGAAAAAAAAGTGGAAATGCCTCCTTAGTACTATTGTTCGTGTATTACAAATAATGTTTTATTTAAATACATGTATAAAAGTAAAAATAATGATAATGCTTTTATTTTAAATGCATATGTATTGATACATATATAGGTTATTGGGTAAGACAAAGTGTGACATTAAGTTCCACCACATAATCATAGTATCATAACTGTCTACATTTTCAAACGTAATTGCAAAAATAAAAAAAATATATTAAAATTAAATTATTTTAGAGGCCGGTCGTGGCGCAGCGGCACAAAGTATGACTGTAAAACCGATTGGTTATGGGTTCGATCCCCCCTCGGGGAGATGAAATATTTATTTAAATGTATTTTTCCATTTCTTCGCTCTGGTGTGCAAAGCGCGGCGTTGAATTCTGCCACTTAACACGCAATCCCTACAGAATTCGGCAGAAAGTGGAGAAGGGAGTGTCTTTCACTAGGTTCCGTCTGCCTACCCTGCTGTGTGCGGGATACAGTTTGAAGCTGATAAAAAAAATTATATATATATATCCGTTCTTTAATATTTATCGTCGTAGGTTCCAGTACTCAGTATGCATTTTTCTCAAATGGATGTAAAATAGAAATATATCACTTCGAAAAAACACGAGTCCCAGAGCTCGAATTAAGACTACAATTTTAAACTCAGAAGTAGGATTAGATTAGGTGAATTTAATAACCGCCAGGGTTATGGAAGAATCTTTCGGTAGAGCTTTTTTAAATTGGTTATTCATGATTGGTCTCCAGAATTAAATTTCCTAGGTGAGAATAATTATGTAAAATGTGGTAAAGTCACTCAAAATCTTGTTTTTGGGAGGAGGCTGTAGGAATAGCGGTTAATACTCATGTTTTCACGATAATATATTAGAAATAATAGGCAAAGCAGTTAAACTTAGTCCATCGCTTTTTCGTGAAGTACCATCTCGCTCTGCTGATAACTCCCAGCTTTTTCAAGGCCAACTTGGCTTTGCTTTCTATTGATCTAATGAATGCTAGAATCTTCTAATATGTCATTGACAGCGTAGAGGACAGCACATAGCCTTGAGGGGCGCCAGCGTTCACGGCCATGTATTCCGAGCAAAAAGCGTCGATCCTTGATGGTGCGCCCAATGATCAAGCTGGCGATCCACTTGCATAAATTCTCGGGAAGTCCATCCTAAAGACGTTTCAAGCCAATTATCTTGACTGCTGTGACTTATCTTGACTGGCACAACTGTAAACACGGCATATTGTAGGTTCCAACTTGAGAAAAAGAAATATTTAATATCGTTATTTCCTCGCTCTGGTAACGAGGCAAAGCACGTCGTTGAGTTCCGTCACTCAACACGCAACGCCGTCAGAATTCGGTAGTAAATAGTTAACAGAAGTGCCTTATGGGAACTGGATACGCGAAATACAGCGTGAATCTAAAAAAACATACTATGAACAAGAGGTATTAAGTTGGATTTCCTTAAATATGTTAATTAATTTTAAATGTAATCGATGTTATACATCGAGATATTTTCATTTAACATGTAATAATTGCAATCGATCAGCATTAATTGGACTGAATATGTTCAGTTGTTTATAGCATACCAATTAAACCCGTAAATTACCAGCGGTATTTATTTCCGAATTTGTACAATAATTAGTAACTTTTGAGTAATGAATATATTATATTGTAATTACCTAATATATATATATATATATATATATATATATATATATATATATATATATATATAATATTTAGGCCGTGCCAGGCACGGGACAGGCTGTGAGCGGGCTAGGTTGTACGTTTGATGCCTTAACGTCCGTTACACAAGTTTATATTGTTTGGTATCAAATTGTGCTGTAAATAAGTGACTGACAAATCATGAGTGAAAAATAGAATTTGGCATCCATACATATCTCATATTCTTTTATGCGTAAAATCGAGAACGACACTTAACATTTTACTTGGCTCTCATTTCATGTTTCTGTTTTAATGGGATATAGGCGTTTCTCTCGTATGGCACGAATAAAAATATATTTATTTTTTAAAATCGATGTTTAGACATACTTACATACATACTTACATACTTATAATTTAACATATTAAATTATAGATTATGTATATATAAAAATATAATATGTATTTCAAACAATTATTATGAAATTATATATTAATTAATAAATACAAAAATGGTAAACAAAAAAGACCCTGATTAATTCTAGAAGATGAGCAACGCCATGAATTAATAAGCGCTGGCTAAATTTAAATTTAATGAAACAAGTTTCTCTCGAGTACAAGTGAGTTGGAATAACTTATTTTTGTGCGACGAAGTAATTTAAATTTTCTATTTTCTCAAAACGGTAACGTTAAAGTTAACAAAATTTGTGTAACGTTGTGAATTTTACAAAATCAAGAATAAATCACATTATATCAAATCAGCTTCAGGCTGTATCCCGCATACAGCAGTGCAGGCAGAGGGAACCTAGTGTTAAGATGCTCCGTTATCCATTTTCCGCCGAATTTTTCGAGGTATTGCGTTGAGTGGCGGAACTCAACGTTGGGCTTTTTGCCTTGGTAGAGAGTTTTTACCATAGCGAAGTAATTAAAATATTAGGAAATAATTATTCATTCCCTCGAGTGGGGATCGAACGCATGGTAGAAGTCAACGCCGCGCTTCATCTCGACACCAGAGCGAAGAAATGGAAATATAAATTTAAGTAAATATTTCATCTCCTCGAGTGGGGATCGAACCCACAACCAGTCGGTTTTACAGTCACACCTCGTCCCTGCCTCGTGGCTGCGCCACGACTGGCCTGGCCTAGATTAATTACATTATTATTGTTATTTATTACTAAAACAATAATTCACTATATGCTATAAACATCAAATATCTAAAACCACACAAATACGAAAAAAACCATTCCAACAGTCGCCAAAGTTATTTTCTAAGTAAAATTTGTAGTTTACTTCCACAAACAAATTATACGTAGACAAGTATCCTATGATAAATAGAAGCTCGACGGCAATATAGCTGGCGGACGCGCGGCCATCGGTCAGGGGATCAAGTGGGGCGCCAATTTCCGGTGAAGGAAGCCCTCGTGTGTCTCATGTCACTAGTTCGTGTTAACCGCTGAAAATCGTTATGGTTGCTTATTATGGATTGGATGTGGATGGATGGATGGATGAAGAATGTGTTTGCGGTTAGTTGTGATGAGAAAAGCTATAAATAATGTTCCTGATATTTTTACTAGAATAAGCGAAGATTTTTTTAGGTTCAGGTTGTTCCCGGATATAACAGGGTAGGGTAGGCATAGGTAACTTAGTGTTAATTCTAGACCGCCGAATTTTTGAGCATTGTGTATTTTGCAGCGTATATATATATATATAATTTTTATTTTTTGACATAATGTCATTGTTGACTACGGCGGACACTACTACATGCACCGGAGTTCCAGGACATAAAATAGCACCACACACCTACTCATCATACAGCGAGTTATAGAACAACTGTAGAAACTGTTTTATATAAATGTATGTCCAATACCATACAAGCATCGCTCATGCATCGTAAGCGCACCGTTGATCGCAGACGAGACAACATTGATCGCAGCTTAACAATAAAAGGCCATAGCAATTTGCCTAGCCAAGCATATTAGTAACAGCGAAGCGAAGCAGCAGTCGGTTGTGACTCCAATATCAGTTATTAGTAAAACAGGGTCAATGAACTCTAACAGTCGTATAAATCGTAAATAATTAATATTTGGTTAATGTCTAACATCTTTATGATATTCAATTAAATATATTGACAGATGACCTTTATTGTCAGACATTGAATTAACACATATTAAATAATATTTATAAAGTGTATACATATACGTATNAAATATATTGACAGATGACCTTTATTGTCAGACATTGAATTAACTCATATTAAATAATATTTATAAAGTGTATACATATACGTATTTTGATATAAAAATAATTATAACTGTCATATTATAAATGATACTATTATATTTATATTTCTTTTTATAATAACATGTTATATATTTATTAATATATATACACATTTATAAGTAATTATAATTCACCAAACCTATTTAACTCTCATTTCATAATTCACATACACACATCTAACAAAGATGGCGGCAGGCATTCTGCGTACATTAATATAATTGTAATTTTACATTCCTCATAAAACATATTCATGTATATATTTCCATTTATATATTATATGCATTAATATAACTCATCTTTGTTTTAATAATAATCTATTAAAAACTTACTGACGAAGTATTCCAAAACAAACAATCGTAAATAGTGAAAGCACTTATAACTTATCCTAGTAGCCTCGAATACTTATATCACAATTGAAGACATAATCTCACATGCTTTTTAAATATTAAATATAATTAAATATATATTAATTATAAATTAAAACTTCTCTAAACATATTGAATCATTATCCTTCACCAGTCGCGTCCGCCATCTCCCCTCTCTTTCTTTCTTTTTTTTTCTTTTCTTGACTTTGACGTTGACAGTAGCTTATTCAGCCAACATGATATTTTACAATATCATAAAGTTCCCCGCCCCCTTAACGTTCAATGTTTGTTAATGTTTGTGTTTAGTCCTCTATGTAAATTTTTATCTAAATATATTAGGTATAACAAAATGAAATTGTAAGCTAACACCTTTGTATTATATTTCTTATTACTAACCCTCTGTGTTATGTATATAATGTATATATTATTATTATTAATTTTTGTTTTTTAGGTGAAGGCATTTTTTAACTGGATTTTTTTTTAAACATGCATTCTCTTATTGTGTAACATTATCTCTTTTTTACCGTCCTTCTTCGTGTCTTCTCCACACAACGTGACATTGGCGAAGTGACATGTGCTCTACTGGCACACTCGGAACGCCATAATCAAAGATCCTAATCCTATTTTACAATAATTAAAATATTAATTCATAAATGAAGAACTGAACTGAACTGAAAATATTAATTATGTTATTATTTATTTTAAATTATAATACAGAATGATTAAATATAATTATTAAATTATTTTTAATAAATATATTTTATATGTACGTGTTTTACCTACGGTATATTACGTCACTTTAATATTACTTGTGAACGGAACGCGTAATTAAAGAACTGAACTAAGCTATTATTTATAAGATTGTATTTGTCTTAAGCTATACATTAAATAATATTATAAATTATATTTATAATATTTTTTTATATAATATATATATTTTTTATTAATTATATTATTTACCTACACATTTTAGTTCTGGTATAGATCGTTAATTCGTTACACACTCAACACGCAATGCCTCATCCAGCGTAAAATGGGGTAAGGAGTGTGTTAACACTACATTCCCTCTTCCTATCCTGCAATAGTTAGCGTGAAGCTGGACAAAATAAAAGAATTACTTGTACTAATTTTATCGTGATTGAGAAACTTGAACTTCATCCTCTTAACATGCTATGTTGAGAGTCGAACAACTGACATGTAAACATTGGCTCCCCAAAAATAATTAATATTATATATTGTTTTCTCAAACAAGGTCAAACTCCCGACGTCATACAATATTTGGGCCTACGTACAATTACCCGATTTAATCACAAAAAAGACCTAGTCTTTGGATCACTGGGAATTAAACGACGAACAGCGAATACTTAGAACTTCGAGGCGTTACGAAACCCATCATCGTAGCTTAGTATCGTAAGCGAGTTTTAGTTAAGTTATTTTTTGCCGTGTGATCCCGGCCTAGAATAGGATCATCCTGGTACTGGTGGTGTCGTAAGAGGCGACTAAAGTACGTGTGGTAGAGTCAAGTCGCCAGCAATGGCAACACGCATGGGCGGACTCGGCCGGATCATTACCACCCCCGTCATTTAAAACCGGCGTGAAGTAGTGGCTTTATGCCACTGCGTTTCGCATCAGGTATATTATAATAGTATTTAACTTAAGACTCCTAGGCCCTCAGTACATACTAAAGCAAAGAAAAAACATTCTATCAATTCACACCAGTTTTATCTAAAAGGTCTTATAAAATACGACTCGAATATATCGAGAAATAATAGAAAATCGACTCAAGAAAATCTATTATTCGAAGCGTTAATTTCTACTATTGTAATATTCTTGTTATAATAAATGAAATAAAATCAGCTTTTGTGATTTAAAAAATTAAATTATATAAATATATTTAGAAAGTTATCATTTATGTTCATCAGCCTGTAATAATTTGAAGCATTTTCAATAACTCTATAGAGACACTAGAGCCTGTTCATTATAATTAATTACTTTATCTCCAATATTTAAACAAAGAGAAATTCTTAACGTTCTATCGATTCCAATTCCAAATTCCAGACGGTACAACCCTTTGTGTTTCGAAATATATAAATGTTTTATTTTATTTTAGACAGACGTCTTTATATCATAATACAAATTGATAGATTATTTTGTAGGTATATGATTAATGTAGGCAGTGTAGCTTTTACGTGTACCATTATATTTTTTTCTTTTCTTTATTATTTTATATTATAGGCATTCAAATTTCTCAATCACGATAAAATTAGTACAAGTAATTCTTTTATTTTGTCCAGCTTTACGCTGTATCTTAACTAACTATTGCAGGATAGGAAGAGGAAATGTAGTGATCACACACTCTGTACCCGACTTTACGCTGGATGAGGCATTGCGTGTTGAGTGTGTAACGAATT